>VZTL01022036.1:10857-39228 GCA_013400535.1 Scopus umbretta
TTTTTTTTTTTTTTTTTTTTTTTGTAAAGACTCCACTCACAGCAAAATAGGCAGGCAGGTTATCAGGCTGCAAGATTAAATGGAAGTGGCAGCTAAGACTGAAAATCACCAATAAACTCAGGTAAGAAAGAATTTGTGTCAGAATGGGAAAGAACTATTTCTGGTTGTGTAGAAAAAGCAAGTTCTGAGGATGTAGCCTAAGGTGGCCCTCCTGAACTTGCCCTACCTCTTGTCCCAGGATTTACAGTTTTAATAATGTTATCTACAGTTGCTTCAACTGCTGCATATTTTGACTCTCATTCAGAAAGTAGTCACATATTAAGAGGGGTTTCTTGGCTCTGAAGCTCATTTCATATATCATGGTACCTACAGAGTAAGGCCAATAGAAACATTTGACTGGCTTCTGGAAAAAATCACCAACAAATAAATACCACTTCAGAGACAGCTTTTACATGTGCAGACAGCTGACATTAGATGGCTAAAACAAGCCAGCAAGGCAGTCTATGCAACAAATAGCATCAGTGATACGAGGGAAAAAGATATTTAATAGCAGTGTAAACACTGACTATCATCATCTAGAAAACAAACAGGTGAGTATACAGTACAGAAATCTAACAGCAGATTTAGTCCAACGCACATTCATTATTCTGCATTATTGGGATGCCTGCGGGCTGCATAAGCTGGTGATCACAGCAGATACTAAAATGCTTTAAGCAAAACTGTTTGTAGGTAATTCTTCCCACACCATTCAGTGCTGATGTTCTAAGTTTCCTATCTCCAGTCATGCTCTTTGCTAAACAAAAGCAAAACTAAAAAACCAACCAATTGCTTTTGCAATGGCCAGTGTAACTCAAATAGATGAAATCAATTTTATAAGTTAAATTAAAGGCTGCAAAGTATTTCCATACAAATAACCAGCCAATATCTATAGCAGTCCTTTTTTCTACTTTCCTGCATATTTCTTGTTCACACAAGCTATTTAATATTTTGATGTATTATGTTCCACTTATCAAGACATCTTAAGCTTATGCTAGGACAACAGAAGAATATAGTGTGATGTTCACATCCTAATGAACTCCACAGCAGCACAAAGGTGATCACGTAGCTAAAAATATCAATACTACTTAACCAATATTTGTAAGCAATTCCTATTTCATCATTCTATAAAAGCTTACCAAAAGAGTTAGGCAAGCATGTATGCCCTTCATGTGTCCAAGGAAGGGCAACAAGGCTGGTGGAGGGTTTAGAGAACAAGTCTTATGAGGAACAGCTGAGGAAACTGGGGTGGTTTAGCCTGGAGAAGAAGAGGCTGAGGGCAGACCTTATCGCTCTCTACAACTTCCTGAGAGGAGGGTGTAGTGAGGAGGGTGTTGGTCTTTTCTCCCCAGTAACAAACAATAGGACAAGAGGCAATGGCCTCAAGTTGTGCCACAGGAGGTTTAGATTGATTATTAGGAAAAATTTCTTCACTGAAGGAGTTGTTAAGCATTGGAACAGGCTGCCCAGGGAAGCGGTTGAGTCCCCATCCCCAGAGGTATTTAAAAGACGTGTACATGTAGTGCCTAGGGACATGGTTTAGTAGTGGACTTGGCAGTGCTAGGTTAACAGTTGGACTTGATGATCTTAAAGGTCTTTTCCAACCTACACGATTCTATGATTCTACATACTGAAAGAAATACTACTCTAGGCACAAACTTGTGATGTTAAACTTCCAATTTTCCCTTTCGCTTTCATTTGTAATCTCAAATTAAAAAAAACCACAGCAGACACTGTGTTAATTATTAAATTGATTTGTTCTCCTATGGTCTAATCACTGTTATTTCCCAGCATATCTTCCAGTTTATGCTTCTAAATAAATAGATTCTGAAAGACTTGTGTGTCAGCTGGAGTCTCAGCATTTTACTTCAAAAAATACTTAAAAAAAATATCATACTCTTACTTCTTCAGTGACTATTTTATAAGCAATCACTTTGTGCTTTGGCCAGGATAACCTTGAAACAGTATTTTCAAAGTGTGCTAAGAAGTAATACATTTATACGCTCTAAGGCTGGAGATTCAAGTTACAGCATAACTTGAAATCCATTATTTAAATGCCAAAACACAGTATCAAGGTAACTTCATTTACACTACTGAATTGTACTATAGTATATCTATACACAAATGCCACATTCCAGTAAGCTAGCCGCAAACCTACAGATTTTTTTAAAAAAATTAAGTAAAATAATCCATGTTTGTTACTTACAAATAAACTTAAGTTGTGCCCACTTCCCAAAGAACTCAATAAAAGGTCATTTATTCGTTTCAACACAAATGAAGGAAGCCTTTTCTTAACAAGCTGCCTTTACTCAGAGAAGTTTGAGAAGCAGAAGGAAAATCAGATTCCTCTCTGATACAAGATATAGTTAAAACAAGACATTGTTCGATTCTTACATCTTCATTAGATATTTCGGGGGGTGGGAAGGAAGCTGTATGTTTCTTTCCACTTCACATCTTGTATGATAGCAAACAAGACTCAAAAATGGTTACTATGTCAGAGAAAACTATAATACTTATATTTATTATGATCTAAAGACAACACTTTCTGACTTTGGCTGTTAAAAATATCTATCTCAACATACAGAAATCTTATACCCCAAAATGCATCTATTAAAGCAACTCAAAGCAAGTTACCTGCTAGAAGCAAAATGCAACATCATTTAAATGAAAATTCCGATATAAATGGATAGCTAAAACAGAGGGAGACTTCCCGTGGACTTTGAAATTATTATCCAAGTTTTCCAAAGGAGGAAAATCATTTTAATCACCATATATCTTTGTTCAATTATACACAGTTTAACATTGTGTTTTACCAAGATGAATGTGATAAAGCCAAACATGAAATAAATGCATTCCATTTAGTGTCCTCAGACAATTGGAATTACAATACAAGAGAGAAAATACAATGTTACTGATCAACAAAAAAAAGAGAAATCTAATGTGAGAATGCTATGTTATTAAATGTCTCTAAATTATCCCTGGATCACTTTTTCTTATTAGTCCAGTATTTTTTCTGTGCTGCAAGGAACTTTGATCACTGTCCTTAAAATCATTGTATTATTCATCACAGGCTTGCTCTGAGCAGTAGTTATAAAATTCAATTTGTAGGTGTTCTGGTAACAGCAAAGTTGACTTCTAGAAAAATAGAAATTTAAGTAAATAAATATTCATATTGCTTTATTACATCTTAAGAAGTTATCTAAATTTCTGCATTAAAAAGTATTAATTACACCCTCTATTTTCTTTAAATGATCATTTTACTTCAACATATCAAATTAAATGCTAACAGTCCACAGACTTTGGAGGGGTGGAAGTATGGATCAAATTTGTAATTCTGTTATTAAACCACTTCAACTTTTATGTCTGTTCCCTCCAAAGATTCTGTAGGAGCTCTTAAGCTGTTAGAATGCAAGGAGTTTCAAGAAAAGCTGTTCTCTCGCTTTCTATGCCCACAGGTTTACAAAGAAACAATTCCAGTGTGAAAATCAGAGACTTTCAGAGAAAGATGGGCTCAAGTTTATACCATTCTTTTTGGCTTAGTTTGTGAGAAGGATGCAAGGTAACTATTTCATAATTGCTCTAACACCCAAGACTCTGCAACACTCTCGACTAATGCTTTAAGGCTCTGTTTGCAAATTGCTGCTTTCTGATGACATTCGAAAGGGAGGAAATTTAAATGCTGATAATATTTATTCTATTAGAATATTGAAACAAAGTATTTCTACAAATTGTCCCACTTCAAAAAAAGTAGTGTAGAAATGAGCTGGTTTTAAACTAATCTACAGCTGCAGTGCAAGGTTGTCTCTGCCACTCTAGGGCACAGCATTTCACACTATGTGGAACTTTCCAGTGACAAAATGAGAGGTTACCTTCAGGAAACTCGATGCTCAGTGAGGATCAAAATGAAACACGCTAAAATACCTCTTTTTAATTCTATCCATTTGTTTTCTAAAAAGGACACAGTCCCCTTATTTAAAATAATTTCCTTGGAAGCACTGGCTACACTGTTGGCAGCACACACAATCCATCCTTGCCAATTTCTTACCTAGAAGGAACATACCATTCTCTTAGAAAGCCATATTAGTGCAGTTGGGACTAAAAGTCTCTCAACAGTAGACCTCACAAACTGATTACTCAGATTTCACCTTTATTTTTATACCTTTACAGGCTTTATACCTTTACTTGGCTACAAATCAGTAACTGTTCTCCTCCATTTCCCTCAGCTAGCCTTCATTTGAAGTATTAAAACAGTAGGTTGTAAGAGGCATACACAGAGCCTCAGTAAAACAAACTAAATGAAAGGTGCAACTCTCTTCCTCTGCATTTTAAGCACCCTGCCCCCAAATCAAGTCCCACAACAACCAGTCAGGGACCATATGAAGGACAACTGGCTAAAGTTAAACTCAATAAGAAATACATATACACACTGAAAGAAGCTTCAAAGAGCTTGCTTTTCCTCAATCATCTATTAAAAACCTAAAAACTTCACCTCTTTGTAAGGTGGCAAGCTCACCCTTGATTTTCAGCTCAGCAAGCTAAAGTACACACATAAAAAGGAAGTGATCTCTTGTTTTATCCATTTGCAATCCTTTCAAATTTCATCAGTATTTTTTGAACTTCTATTATGAGAGGCACAAAACACGACAACATGATTTGTCTTTATCCTGCAATCATTGCTCCTCTCCCCTCCTTCAAATCTTCCAAGCTATAGAGGGCTTCTCCCAGTCCCCCTATTGCTTTATTGTATACCTTTGATGATTTTTCTATTTCACTTAAGTCTCCAAGTTGTTAGGACCGGAACAATGTTCCAAGAAAATTAAAAGACTATTTCCAGTATTTCTTTAATTAGTCTCTGCAAACTTCACCTAACAGATGCTCTAGTTACGATTTTGTGTGCTTTGAATAAGGCTGGCACTGCTTTTGTTAGCATTCAGAATTTTGAACTGCTTGCCTGCAACGTCACATCACTGTTCAGAGAATAAGGTACGTCACATTACAACATAGAACTAATTAAATTTTTTTGAATAAAAGAATTAAGTAATAGTTTTATATGTCCAATATGTAACTAAAAACCCTAAGACGAAAAGGAGTACAAACATGCTCAACACACCTATCTAGAATTACCAGAAAAATTGACTCACTGACAGGATGCGATGTGGGTTGCAGGACTAGCTGTAAAGTCAACATATAGAATAAGTCAAGTGACTTTTTTTTTCCCCCCCATAATACGTTTTAAATTGCTCTAATAAATTACATATTTTCAGTGTCTGTAAAAATTACAATATATACCTGATTACAACCTGTAGAAAAAAATGCATCCTTTCACTTTTTCTTAAGTTTGTATTAGGATTTCTGCAGTTACGTGGTGAGAAGGAAGCTTTAGTTTCCTCATGAAGTTAAAAGTCTTTACGGTGATGAACTGGAACTTTACACTCCCTAATATTTTTAAGATGTATGCTATAACAACAACAACAAAAACCACCACACACAGAAAAACCCAAACCAAAAACAAATGGGCTACACTTCATACATTTAATTCACACTAACTGCAGTAACATACATTAGTAGTGCAGAAGTATATCACTAGATAGAAGCTTAAGATAATTCTATGAGTACCTGTACATATGCTTTTAATACAGTCATGACAAAGGTGTATTGGAATACATCTTTAAAACTTCTTACTCCTAAGATTTGAAATAACATAAAATGATAAGATCTGAAAATAACATATACTGTTAAAAGAATATTGCATAACATGAAGGACACACAAACTTATTCAGTGGATCATTTTTCTCCTATAAGTGTGTATCCAAATGTTGTGGTTTAACCCNCCTCAAACTGATTTTGTTACATTTGTATACTTTACATGATCAAGACAATATCAACTTGCAGTCAAAATTATAACCTGTACACATATCAAGTAAAGTGAAAGTTTTGTTATTCTTGAAAGCACTCAACAGTATTACACAAGCTGGAAATCCTTTAGTTTTTGAACATTAATGATCACTGTTTTAAAAGCAAGAACAATTATATATCGTGTTCCCTTGGTGGAAGCTTTGACTTGTTATGGTCTGTTAGCGGCAAAATGTTATGTCAAGAATTGATGCAAGTAATATTTAATGCCAGAATTAATGACTACCTTAGTTGAGACTGTAGTCAAATTAAAGCCACAACTAGAATTATAAACTCATCTGGAATAAGGTTAAAATTTTAGGTAGTAGGGCTTATTACAGTTATGTCCAGACAATAATATTGAAAAATGTTTGGTCATGAACAGTTAAGGACTATTCTCCTAATCATGTGGGCAACAACTCATGCCTTCCTTGAAGCATTTCATTGAACAGAGCACACCGTATGAAACAACTACAGTTCTGTCCCAACTTCTCACACAATTAAAAATAATCTAGTGTTATTACAAACCTACAGAGAAATATGGCAACTGTTTTGGTTAATTCTCCCACACATATTCTTGAGGGGCACTACTTGCTTATCCTTAGAAAGATTAAAGAACCATTTAAAATACAACCCTTTTCCATATTATTTAAATGTGCTTCCTTACAATCTTTTAGAAAAAGCTTTACACAATAGCAACAACATTGTTATGACAACCATGACAACATTTGAAAGTTAAAGTCCTAGCACATGTTCTACCAATCTGAAAAAGATATGCCTAGTCAGAACACATCCTTCACCAAATTCAAGTGATTAAAAATGTAATGGGTTGGCTTAATTCTAACACTTCAGAATAGAAGACATTGCTTCAGTTTCTGTAACTGTTTCTAAAGATATGCATCATGCTGTGCACATTGATTTTGTGTCCATGTCAACATTCACATCGCATTGCATAAGGTCATAAAGGAGAAAAAAGGCACAAACTTCTCTCAGATCCTCCTAGGAATCCTAGATTTTAGCTTTGCAGCATCAGGTACGAGCCTGTCAAAGAACTCATAAGAACAATGGTTCCTAAGGAACAAGTTAAGCTTCTGTGGCTTGATAGAACATCTTTGGGGTTTTCCAAATGGCTTTTCAGCATGCTAGCATGCTGATTCTGAATCACAGAATCCCAGAAAGGTTGAGGCTGGAAGGGACCTCTGGCGGACATCTGGTCCAAATCCCATGCTCAAGCAGGGCCACCTATAAACAGATACCCATGTCCAAGTGGCTTTTAACTGTACCCAAGGATGGAGACTCCACAACCTCTCTGGACAACCTGTGCCAAGTGCTTGGTGACTCTCACAGCAAAAAAAAGTGTTTCCTGATGTTCAGATGGAACTTCCTGTGTTTCAGTTTGTGCCCACTGCTTCTGGTCCTGTCACTGGGCACCACTGGAAAGTGCCTGGCTCCCTCTTCTATGTACTCTTCCTTCAGATATTTATACACATCAATGAGATCCCCTGTGAGCCTTTTCTTCTCAAGGCTGAACAGTCCCAGCTCTCCATCTGTTTCTTCCCCCCTCATATTAGACACACCAGTCCCTTAATCATTCTAGTGGTCCTTTGCTGGACTCTCTCCAGTAGCTCCATGTCTCTTCTGTACTAGGGAGCCCAGAACTGGACACAGTACTCCAGGTGAGGCCTTACAGTGTTAAGTAGAGGGGAAGGATCACCTCCCTTGACCCACTGGCAACACTCCTCCTAAGGCAGCCCAGGATACCATTTAGCCTTCCTTGCCATAGGTCCCACTGCTGAACTCCCTGTATTCTCTGAATTCAAAGGTTATCTAGGAGAACCTTCGTATTTATGAGTGTAGACACTGAGACCCTTATGAGATGTTCAGAGATTGTACACTATTCCACCTGAAGTGCATCTGTCTGTTTTATAAAAAGTTCTTATTGTAGAACCTCAGTGCCACTGGGTATACTTGAATCTACTGTGTGGAAGAGTGTTTGCAGTTCTGTTAAATTAAGAAGGGCCACAACAAAAGACACCCCTTTAAAAGTAAAGTATTTTCATGCTGTTGTTTCTGAGCAAGTCTGCTACTGGTTGATAAATTCCATTGCTGTTGGGAAATACAGATTATTTAATAGTAATTATTCTCCTTTGAAATGTGTTTTACGTTTACAGAAAATCTTCCTTCTGCAAGCTGCCAGATCATCTATGGAAGGACTGAGTTTACTCTTTCTTCAGTTCTTAACAAGGAATTTTGTATTTCGAGATTTTGGTGAGAAAACAGTTGGACAGATGACAGGTTTAGAATGTACATCTGTTCTTCAAGGTGTGTTAAAGAACACTCTTAAAATGCTCATTATGCTGTGAATATTCCTTACAGAGCACAATCACTTGGAAAGTGGTTCTAAAGTCCCTTGTTAAATGAAGGCTGAAGCACCACCAAAGCCACATTATTTTTGTTTCCATAACATGACAAAAATTAACAAATGTGTCAAGAATCCCTAAGTCTGCAAGGTGGCCACTAATATTGCTAAAGCTGAAGGAAACTCAGCCCTAATCAACACTTGCTTGTATCTCGACCAACTTGGACTAGATTCTCAACTGAATGTGTGTTTAAAAAAGCTGTGTTGAAGTGACTAGTGCTATGGGGTTTTTGCCGAACAGACCAACAACTCTCCTAAAGGACTCTCCCCAGTCAATGTCAAAAGACAAAGCCCACAATACACCAAAAACTATGGAGCAAAGCTTCAGTCTGGGATGCATGCAGTTACAGACAAGACTCTGGCAACACAGCATTTTGAATATTGACCTGGGAAAACCCTAAGTATTTAGGATGGTCCAAACATCACATAGTCCAGCCCTTTTGGTTTAAAGAATTGCTTGGAGCTTTAATAATAGATAATAGTAACATAAAGACTCTAAGAACAGACTCATTCATTCAACAGATTCCCATAGAGGAAAAAGATCTCTCAGAAAAGAGGAAGGAGAGAGAAATCAGAGATCTTAAGAAGCCTATCAGTAACTAAGTAAATGAAAAGCCCTGAAAAACTTCATCTACACATACAGAGCAGATACATCCAACTAAATGACCTTTGCCAGAAAGGGCTAAAAACCTCTAGAACCAAAGGGGTACATGCTGCAATCCAAAATACGGTTCAGATACCTTACCTGGAGGCAGCAGTTTTGCTTCACAACAATCTAAAAAACTCAAACTGCTTCTCTAAATAGGCATTTTAGTGGGTGCCATCTGCACTACATTTCTGACAGGGAAGAAGTACATCGGTAGTACTATGAAAGCTACCCAGTGTCTGTGTTGCAAGAAAAAGGGAACAAAGGTTTGAAAGGTGGTGATGATCCAGCTGCTTTACAACAAGGGTTTAAGAAAACCAGAAAGAGTTCTGGGCATTGAAATCGAGAGGCAGAGTGTACCAAAAAAAAAAAAGGTCAAGGTTCTTTAGGACAACCTGGAACAAACATTATCCAAAGCAAACGTCCTTTTATACCTTGTGAGTCATTTTTTGCAAGAGTACATATTGCCCAAAGTTCCATTACCAGTTCCATACCAAAAGTTGCAAAATACCACTCACAACCACTTTCAGTCAAAATACCTAACAAGCATGGCTGAACCACATTCTGGCTGTAGCCTGGTCTTTCAAATGATCCATTAAATTTGCCTGTGCAGGGAAAGTAGCCCTATATTCTCTCAACAACTGAATTTGCATTATTTAACCTCAGGTGAATTGTACAGAAGCAGAAGAAAGTAAACACTCAAGAGAGTGACAACACAAAGAACAGACATCAGGCAACGGTCATAAGGCCAGAAATAAGAGAGATTAAGTAGAATAAACAGTTCTAAGAGACAGTTTTATTGAGCACTGAAAAGACAAAGATGTCTACAATATAAGCATGGCCTCGAAGAATTAAATTTCCTTCCCAGAAAAGGATTCATATTTGTAATTGATAAAATATCAAGGTATCTGAAGCATCAGTGACAACAAATCAATAGGACTTCTCACAGCTGCAGTGTCTTATGTGCATATGCAGACCTAAGCCTCACATAAAAGCAATTGAGTAGTGACTACCTATGAAGCAAACAACCTTAGAAATGGATTTATATCCACAAAAGCAAACATTACCTTATTTGCTTACAGCAATGAATAGTACAATACTCCACATAACACTTTTAATCTACTTAAGGCATTAAAACCAATAATTCTCCTTAGTTTTCTACAATAATGATTAACTAGAAGAAACTCCTATAGTTAAGGATACCAAAATTTCAGAAATTTATGTTTGTTAATTCATAATGTATTCCTGGAGTATGGTATCATATTCCACTTCCTCGTAGGTTTGTTCTACTCTACATTTACCTGTGTGCAATTTGCTTTCAGTCTTCTGGAAAGTGCAAATAGAAGTCTTGGTGCTTTCCAAAAAACTGAACACTTCCTATATTTTCTAATCCTCAATTTTGTGCAAAAGTTAACCTGCTTTATTTACCTGTTTTTCTTAAAAATAAGTAAAGGGAAAAAGATGTCATACTGATACTGCTGTGACTTTCACCTATGTAGACCTAACTTTTTTCATCATCATCATCATCATAGTCTAGGCTTTGTTCTAGTTTAATTCCTAAGCAATAGGCACTGCATATGCTGTACAGCCACAGAAATAACTCTCAAAGAGAGTTTACCAACCGGGGATTTTTTTTTTTGCTATTACATCAGAGTATGAGAGCCAATCTCAGAGGAATACAGCTCCGGATTGCAAGTTTCAGGTAGAAAAATCCCTCTTGCTACAAAATAAGAACCTGACCACATAACAAAGTATGTAGTGAAAGTGGCAAATCAGTTTGTGTTGACTAAACCAAGTGAAACAGAGAAGTAAAATGATCAGCTTTAATGATCAAAAGAAAGGCAGCAATATACTAAAGAGCACTGCATTTAATTTACAAGATCTAACTAACTCTACACAGACCTAATTCAACTGAATTACTGCTTCACTCATTGTCTTCATCCCAGCCTCTCAACACAGTCATATTCTTAAGAACTAACACTCAAGGTTGATGTGAAAAGTGCAATTATTTTTAATTGCATGCATATATTAACTTTCATAACAAATTTAGGATAATAAATAAATATACAAGAGTACTAACTTAATACAACACTTTAGGGAAATAGAGCCACAAGAATTCAAGCCTCATGGTTTAAATTCAAATTTGTAGAATGAACATTTACATAAACTTACTTATATCCAAGTTCATTATCACAAGACAATTCAGAAAAAAGATGACACATTTGAGTTTCATACAAAAATAACTTGCTAAAAAGTATCTACCAATTTGTGATTGGGTGGTGCATACGACATTTGGTAAGATCAAGGCATTTTCCTTTTAGGAATAGACAAATTTTTTCACACCAAAAGTGTTCACTATTCCATCATAAACTCAAAATGTATTGTGACTTATCTTTTGCTAACAAAACAAAAAACTATGTAAACAGTTTACACAAAGTTAATTTATGAACTACTGAGATGCTACTGTTTTTTGATACAACTAGATTCTTCTAAGATCTAAGAGTATCTGATAAGATAAAAAAGGATTTAAAACAAAATATTACCCAGTTTTCCCCAATATGCAGAATGCGGTATATCCCTAAATTGTTTTAAACCAGTTATAACGTAATTCAGAACCTCAACAAACTATTTTTCATACAAGCAAAACTATTCTCTGTATGCAAGCTACATCTGCATTCAACTCAGCAGGATTACTGTAGCTCCTATTGACAAGCCTGAGCTAATTTAAGACTATCCAGCTTCGTAACAGTTCAGCCATGGCTCAGAGAAGCTACCCAAACCAAGATTTTATAGCCCCATCTCTTCCTTGCCTCCTTCCCTGAGCACTATGCAATTTTTACAATAGCTTTGAACTAGGCAGATTGACAGTTTTACAGATAACTTGGACATATTTATGGAAACTTCAGTCACATCTCTGACAACAAATACAGTTTATAATCAGAGTTTAAAAGAAAAATTCTCAGTTTGACAGCCCCCATCCTGCACTGAGATTCTTAAAGGCACGAGGCTGATCATGCACATGGGTTCCTTAACTCTTATGAAAGACCTGCTGGACATGCCTTAATATAAAACATGTAAAAAAAGTAATCTTTAGCAGTGTGGTTTGAGCTAGCTCATTTCACTTTGCACTTCGATGGACCAGAAAAGCTTACCTAACTATGGAACCTCAACTGTGGTGACAGTGACCTTCAACTCAAGGTGACAACTTGTCAACTTGCTATTACTTTCAGCACAGAACTAAGCAATCGAGTTCAGAAAACAAATATCCATAGCAACTTATGGATCATGCTGCCCATATGCAATACTTGATAGAAGTGTTTTTCCCCCCCTCCAATAATGAGGCACTAGGAAAAATATTTGTCTACCAAGGCTTTTAAACTTTCTCATTCATAGAGCTTTGATCTTGAAGTAATTTAAAACTGGTGAAAGTGTGCTAGTGTTTCTTCAGTGCTGAACCATGAGCTATTAGAGTAAGTCATTCTGTGTACTCAACTGATGATGAATCAGAGTCTGCTTTTTTCTTTCAGCACAGAAATTCAGCTGAGCACAGCTCTGCTACACAAATCGACCATAATTTCACATTATTTTCCTATTAGCTCAAACTTCCTCTTTGTAAAAGGAAGTTTTTAAGAAATAAATTGATCTATTTTCATCAGGTCCTTTACAAAAATGTCATTTTTAATAAATAAGAAAAAAGTTAAATAAAGTATTACATACAGGTCTATTCAAGAGTATTTTGCACTAGCCAACAAGACGCTGAAACTTGCTGTGTTGTGTTGCCCTCTTCAGGTCAACAGCACTTACATTTTCTAGTTCTTTTGCTTGACAAGTCATTGCATTTCAGCTTCTTTCATAAAAATTTTCATATTTTCAGTTTCAAGTAGCAGCTAACTTTACCTCTATCCCACCAATGCTTGAAGTATTTTTGATGTGAAATCCTACAGAAATAAACTTTACTTTTGGCCTCTACACCTCCCTAACTTTAATACTAATCTTGAGGATTACCAAAATATCAGCTAGTGTTTGAAAAGATTACTAAAAAACAACTTCAGCACTGTTAAGGAAGCCTCATGACAACAGGCTTAAAGAGCTCAATTGATTCAGCTTATCAAAGAAGACTGAAGCTGCTGAAATCACTCTGTAAGTGAACTTGGAGGAGGTTAGAACGTCAGATGACTTTCAAGTGGCGTAAGGCAAAACAAAACCCTAGAAACTGGAGTTGAAGTCAGACAAATTCAGCCTTGAAGTGCAACAGAGGCTTTTCACCCTGCCCCCCCCAAATAAAAGATTTTAATAACCTACTAGCATAAAAGGATTAATTCATTATTACTTGAAAACTTTACAGGTGGACCCAGTATCTTTCCAAACAATCTGTTTTGATCCGTTTTTGAGTAGTTTTTGTAACCTGGGCCAAACTGTGATGCTGATTTGCATACTTTTAATGGGTTTTGCAATTGATTATCCGAGCTCTGCCAATTAAAGTGGAAATACAAATAAAACAGTCTTCTGTTGCTTGGGAAATGGCCATACTTGGGCTTCCAATTCATTTATTGAGCCAGCTATTAATAATGTCTTAGAATATTTCATTTCCCCCTCCCACCTTGCTATTTTTAGAGGACAGGTCATGGTAGACATTTCAATCTATTTAGACATCTCATTACTACAACTCTGACAGAGAGCAAAGTGTTGGATTTAACCAATGTATTATTAAGCATTGAGAATTTCACTCTCGTTACTAAGGCAGATAAACTTCATAACAATTTGTGACTGTATTATTTAATCACAACACCTTAAGGGACTTATGATAGCAAAAACCTGTTTAAAGCTAAGGCCTACTATGTAATTAGGCAATAAAATTAATAACCTAATCAAAACCCTTAGAAAACAGAGGGAAAGGAAATGCTCATTGCAGTACCATGGCATGTCCCAGTACCCAAATAAAGGAACATGCAAATCAAACAGTCCCAGATCATCCCCTTTTGGGCTGTCAAACACACCACAGCCAGCCTGCCTTAAGCCAAGTGCAACTCTAGAAAAGCTCAGAACTTGTCATGACTAGTTTTAATGCATTTTCTTTGACATATTTTTGTAATTTTATTCTCAAGAATGAAATGCTATTTACAATTTAAATCCTGTATACTCATATGGCAGACTCCAGAGGAAAGGACAAAGATTGACAGAGAACAAGAGCGAGCAAGTGGGTGAGCATGAGACAGGGAGAGAGCAAGATACCAAAACTCAGGGATGAGTGCAAACTAAGTGCACAACAATTGAGACTCAGAGTGCTCCCATCTGCAGCGTAAGACAACAGTTCATCAGGACAGTCTCTATCAGCACGTAGAGACTCCTCTGGTGCCTGACTAATACACCCCATCACAGTGCCTGGAGCCAAAGGCTGATGAAAACTCCCTGTCATCTATCAGCCACGTAGTTCAATTAGAAAGTGCAAAACCAGCTGGTCTTATAAACATGGGGAAAAAGTCCTCAAGCCACACTAGCCCTAGGACTGCACAAGAAAAGCATCACTCAAATGCACAATATTCTCAAAACATTACAATTATTTTCTCTCTTGCTATTAAAGAACAAGCGGACAAAAGCACTCTATTCAACAGTACTATCAGACAAAAAGGCAAAGAAGTGTTCATGCAACTGTCAACTGAAGACACAACAGCTTATACCTCTGAAATGATGAAGCAGGGCTCCTTTTTTTTTTTTTTGGATGCACGTAAGTAAAAGTGTCACAAAAATATAACTACTAATTTTAAACTGTCTCTGGTTAAAAAATGTTTCCACCTATGTCAAAGGTTCATCTGGTGCAAGTTCCATGCGACACAGTTTAGACTATGACAGCTGGTAATAAAATCTTCAAGATCTCTTAGCTAACTCTAAAAATTGCAAATGAGTTGATCCTTAGCGATACTCAGTCTTTTTCTTCATCTTCTACACTAGATACCAGGATTCTGGTCCAATCTTAGCTGCTACGCTTAAAAGAAGAGGTGCTGGACAAGGGCTTTTAAAATTACCTGTGGTTAGTTTAGTTCTGACTTACCCAAGTACAACATTCGTATTTTTGCTATCTCTTTCTCCCCCACACACCATCAGATTTGGATACCACACGAGGTATGATTCATATTATTCTTTAGAAATGTATTTTAATAGACAGGCTTTACAATTGAAAGAGCATTTGAGCTTTGAAAATATCAAGCCGTCATTGAAAAGCATGTCAGATCACTTTATTGCATGCATTTCTTCCACAGCAACTTTTCCCAGTCACATTTAATCGTTGCTAAGACTGATTTTTCTTGGTTGATATCATAATCTAGCACATTTCTTTTGAAGGAAAACAAATTCATCCACCTCATACCACCAAAATCCAATCTAGACAGTTCCCTTCACAGAATTTCCTTCTAATAATTTTGGGGTGATCGAAGACATGGAGGCTAAGAGGAGGAACTGTCCTCTTGAAGGCAATGCCTAGTAATTTTCTGCCATCCACCTGTATATCCTTAAGATGTACAAAAACACTATGTGAAAACACATAGTGAATAGATGTCCACTGTAACACAAACCCAGACTAAATTGGCTGTCAGGTATTTATGTAGGGATATGCAAGCAACCAATTAGAATGCAAAGCTGACTTCTACCAACACTAATGGAAATTAAATGCAATCAGGGTGGGGGTTAAATACATCTTAAAAATACTTTTGAATCAGTTTCTTCAGCATATGCCAGTCTGTCACTAAGTACTGTAAAATTATGTTAATGCTACAGAAATTAACTCCTTGCTTGGAATCAATTTATAATCTCACCCTTCCTTACGCTTTCTGAAAATTCCTTTAAATACATAGACTTTTATGATGAGCAGTAATCAATACACAAACCAACAAACCAAACAAAAAAAGCTAGAAACACCTGCATCCACTTTTAAAAAAGAGGAACATTACTGAACATATTTAGAAATATTAAAAACAACATTACTGAAAATAATATACACTAACCTTCTCAAAGGCTGTCTCAGCATCATCTTTATTTGTGTTTGGTTCTTTGATTCTTGGTTAGATATTTTGGATTTAAACTATGTAAGGGTTTAAAGCACCTTTTTTTAGTGTGCTTAAAGTGCTTTAAAGCACGTAAGGGTTTCTAATTGAAAAGATAATGAGAATCAAGATAAGTACTACTGGCTAAAGGGATAGATATTACTGAATCAGATTTCTTTTTTTTTTTTTAAAAAAAAAAAGCTTTACTAGCATGAAATCATGTGATATCATAGAAAATTTCCCTCATGGCTTAAAGGCCTGTACCTTATTCAGACAGCAAAACCTCCATTTCACAAACATTTTGCATGTACGTGATTTCTATGAAAAGACTTAAAAAAACCCTATCTGAGAACAAACAATTTAGTTACCAACCAAACAAAATGCTGTGAGTGATCTACTTTTCTTGATACATACTTTTTGATACTTATACAAACCTTGCCATCTGCTATGATCTCTGACAAAATAACTGACTTCCGTTCTCAATCTAAGGTTTCAGTATGACAGTGAATGTCTTATACCTAACATTAAAAGTTACTTCAGTCCCACTGCAAGATTGTATAGGTTTGTATGGTCATTAAAACCTGTTATAAAGCAGTATCAGACTATTTATTACTATGAATAAAGGATTTTTTGATAGTTATAGGTGCAAAACTTAAATGTAAATAGATGAAAATGTTTCAAAGATTTAACAGAGTGTAATTGTTTGATTTACGGAGAGGCTACATGAATTCTGTATAAGCTTTTAACCATACTTAATTCCAAACTTCATCATGACCTTAATGCTATAAAAACTAAGGGGACATCGAAAAATTGTAAGGATTCCAAGGAATATGTCTCCAAATAAAATGCTGAGAAAAATAGAGCACTGGTGTATTAAAACAGAAAAAATATTCGAAGTTAATTTCAGATTGTAAAGTATATATTTAGAAGACAAAGGTAAGAACCAGATGCAAGGCCTATGCCACTACTTTCACCTTATACTGCCAACAAGAAAAGAAGCTTGCACAGTGGTTGAGGGAAATGTGTTGCTCCTGAAATGCTTGACTTAGAACTTTCAGAGGGTATTTTTACACACTTACAACATAATGCATGGTAATTACCTAATAGAATAAATAGTCTATTTTATCTTTGCTAATTCATACAACTCAAGGGTCCAGCAAAGATGAGCATACAAAGTTTTACCATAATGTTAGAAAAGGGAATGTATAATTCTGAAAACAGATGACAACATATGACATGTCAGTGGAAGAGTGTGGTAATAGTGGTTTTATTTCATTATCTCCTACCTGATAAATTCTAAACGGGATGTATCGAAATCCACTATCTTCTGGAGGATACTCCATGAGTTTTCGATTTATTGCCCAAAACTGCTCAAATTTATCTGTGAAGGTAAAATTAGATTTTGTTAACATTAATAACATACATTCTTTTTCAGCTACAGGAGGTAAATGAGACACGATTGGAACAACATGCAAATTTTTCTTACAGAAGTTTGACCTATATGAACTTATTTTCCCCGCATTTCTCTTCCCTATTTAGCCTTAAGACAAAGGTAAGTCATCTGCATTCTCCTATGAAAACAGTGATGTGGCAACTTCTCGAACTGAAAGGGAAAGCAACTTGAATTCCTGTCGTATGAATATCATAAATGCTATCATAATTCACTGTTAGGGAAATATTGGGCCACAAACTATGGCCTCATTGCCTCAATTCACAGTGCCTGTTTCTCCACTCCCTGCTGCTATCGGTCCACACTGTCTCACAGTTGTTCTTAACATCCAGTTGTTCTTAACTATAGATGAACAACAGGTGTAAAGTGTAGAGAAACTAAAGCAGTAGAAAGACTTCTTGCAGGGTTTACATTTGGATACAAAAATCTTAAAATAATCTGCAACAATGTATGATACAATCAGAAAACATAGTGCCAGTTTCCTGACACAACCTGAAAATAAGAAGTTTCTGCTTGAACACATTTTTGTTAATATTATCCAAGTAACTAGGTTTAGTAAAGTAGCCTGAGGCAGCACACCATTTCATCATGTTCAGACACTACAAGAACTGTATAGTTTATTGTGCTTAAAATGTGTTAAGGACAGCATAGGTCTAGAGCAGTAAAGGCTTTTATACATACAAATCAATTATTCAGATCAAGCAAACAACCAACACCAAAAGTGACAGAAAGGAACATGAAGAGCTAAGATGAATAAAGCTGCTGCTAGCCTTACTGGAGAAGGCAGCTTTAGAAGGGGAAGAGCAAGGAATACATTTCCTTATAGGCCTTAACTCTCCAAGACACCAAACACAGCAGACACTTCTTCAGAAGGAACACAGAGTCTCCAACATTCCCTCCCTGGCACAACGTTCAGCTGAGTCTCAAGAAGCCTGGTGGTATAACCACTACAGAATTCAGCCCCCCCTGCAGCAAGGTAAAATTCAGAAATCTATTCACGGAACAAAGGTTCTTCCCGCTTCCAAAACTGCTGATAACAAAAGCAATTGCAGAGGAGTCCGAGATTTGCTTCACTCCAGCACACAGCACAGATGCTTGTTAGTGCACTAAAAGACATAGTTAATACATATAGCAGGTTTTGTAACACGTTGCTTTTCCTGACTGAATGAGACACAAGGCAGAAATTTCCAAGAAACAGTAAACAAACACCTGCCAGGTATTCTGTAGGAGAATTTCCTGATACTTATCTCAGAAAGTACTTCCACACCCTTGTTTCCTGATTAGCAGCAAGCACCTCTTGACAAGCACGTACCTGAGCTGCAGCCAGTACCACCAGGCAGGCACCTGCCCGAGGTGAGGAGCTGCCTGGATGCAGGGTGCTACCCCAACAGCTAACCAGCTGGGAAGCTCAGCAGGCAGCAGCGACAGTGACGACCCAGGAGCTGACTGTACCCAAGCAAGCCTGTATTTGGGAAGCCCAGCCTACAGAGACAGAGGTTTACTCTTAATGTCTGACAGAAAGAACTACTGCATCTTCCTTACAAACTCTGTCAGTGGGAAGGTGAAGATTCGGCATACTTCCCTCATCCCTGGAGACAGCGTTGAGAACAGCTTACAGCTTTCACTACAGATTGTGTGGACAGGCATCCTACAGTAGGCATGAATCTATTTATACTTCAATTACCACTTCTGACTATCAACTCAGTTGATAAAACTATTAATTATGGTGATACACAAAACAAAACAAGCAAGACCTACTTAAGCTAGTGAGCTTCAGCAGACTCTTAAATAAGGAACCTACACATTTGGAGACATCCTACCTGAACAAAAGTAAAACAAACATTAATTTCATTTACTTGTTTAATGCTCATATTACAGAAACCAGGGAAGTTGGATAAACAGCTTACGGTCTTTGAAATTCAAAAGAGATGAGCAATACATCTTATGGATCAGAAGAACAAGAAATTCTGAACAATTAACAGACTTACTGTAGGAGCTTAGGTATACTGTCCCTTGTGACATATATGGCAAATAAGTGAATCTTTGAAGGACAAAAAAAAAATAAAAATGTTAAACAGTGGTAATGTACAGTTAACTCGCTTCTGTTCTTCATTTCAGCTTCCTCACCTCCCAGAAAGCATACAGGTAATCTTATTTAAGGCAGGTAAATTTATAAGTTTATACGTCTCAGATTATTCTCTGAACACTCAGCCAGTGCTCAAGACAACCTATTGATTTATTGAGATTTTTAAATTTCTAGTAGTTTCTGTAGTTTCTAAATCTAACAGCAATAAATCTGCAACAGTGGAATTACGAATTTGTTGCATTTTGTAATCAAGTATGTTCTGTCAATCCACCTGATATCCCAGGGAATGAAAAACTTTCTAGTAAATTAGCTAGACATAACGGAGTCGGACATCTTGAGACACATCTCCACCATGTGTACAGCAGTCTGAAGACATCTAAGCTAATTCATCCTCATAATCTTATATTGCTGTCCTCCAAACATCTTTGCACATACACCAGATTTTCACAACAGGAAACTGAGCTGAGTGTAAGAAAATTAACACAAATTATTAAAGCAAGCAGCAGGAAAAGGTTCTCCAGTTTGCATACCGGTATATATGACCTGGCAAGAGGTTTTATTAGCATCAGGAGCATTGGCTGAATGCCAGAATCCAAAAGCTCCAAAATACAAAATCCAAAAATAACTTTTGCAGAACCCTTCAAGACTCAAAGCTTAAAACAAACAAACAAAAACCCCATCACAGCCCAACACCCTCCCGCCAATCCCCTTGAAAATATAAGCAAAAGAATTCACCATTCTCCCATTTTTGTGTGTCAGTACCTCCTATTTATGCAAAACAGACTTAAGGAAGCTATTAATGCTACGACAAGCTGTAAGAACTAATTAGTGCTTTGGCTAGACAGGACTTAAAGACAGAAGGTGCTGGCCGGAAGTTTGACAATCAAAACAAAACTGAGTTTTCATCAAGCCAGTAAACAAGGAAGAGTTCTCTACCTATCAGCAAAAGCACTTTACACACTCATCTCCCTCCCTCATGAAAAGCTTATGCAGTCTACATGATATCTAAACTCCCGTAACAGTCAAATCTGATTACTTTTGTTTTCCACAATCCATCTGTTTTTAAGAAAGTGCTTGGCCGATGTGTTAAAGAGTTTCTGTATTAGCAAAAACCAGTACTTGCAAAAGACAGATGTTCATATCTGAATAACAATATTTAAATTAATGGCAGTAAGATTCGAACAGGAGCAAGACTAGTGACAGTATAAAAGTTTCAGACAACTCCACTAATCATATTTCTTAAACAAGAGAGGATGGGTGCTATATAATGTTGCCTGAAATGAAATACAAGAACTTTTCTCCCTGTATTTTATGCCAAAGATCAGAAAGTTAATGACAAAATAATGGGGGAGAGATCCAGTTGAAAAAATCTGTCAAGCTAAGTCACTTATATTTCTAAATACTCATTTATTATAAATGCAGTCACCGCATCCCCAAACACCAGACAGACATTATTAGGCTTCAGTACTAGAGAGATGCACAGAATCTAAAGACAGCTTTGAAAATACGTATTTACATGTATAGAAATAGTGAGAGCTGGCAAAATTACAAGGACTTAATGTCATCCATAACAATAGTCTCAGTACACAAATTAAGCAACAAATTAAGCCTCAAACATAAATTAACAAATAGAGCATGCCACATTTTATATTTAACATTCAGAAATTTATCATTGAAATTATTCATGCTTTTAAAGCATCCTTTAATACAGTTTAAAATAAGACTGTTACAGGGAAACACTTGGATAATTGTCATTTCCTCCATTAAGCAAGATTGGAGATCCTTTAGCAATCACTGAAATTAATCCAAAGTTATAACTGTTACATTAAAAAGTTGTTAGTAACTCTAGTCATAGCTTGTTGTTAATAGATAGTAACTGCTGAACCTTTTCATATTACACAGTTTTAACTACAGTTTAGTCCAGGCTGAAATTTTCTAGGCTGGGCCTCTTTCTCAGGGTGAGACCTGGAGGCAGCGTTCTTCAGACAACCAGAAAAATTATGTTTCATTCATGCTAACGTCTTACAGTCATCCTCTGAAACTCAAGTGCTGTCACACTTCAAAGAACTTCAAATTTTGCATGGATCTTGATGTCAGAAGTGTCTCTTCCAATCGCCTGACTACGAAAATGGTAACCAGGATGGATCATTGAGAGAGTAAAGGGCACTGCTTGAGTGTTTGCAATCACGAGATGCATTTCAATGCAGTATAGCTTTAAGTCAGCATACACAAAGAATATGGCCAATTATTACAGCATGAGAAATTACATCTGTAAGTAACTTGCAGTAAGACACAGTGATCACAGTGTATGGCCAGTTAAAATGGAGTTCCCACTGTAGAACAGTGGGCAAAAGAACTAAAAATACCACCCTAATCTTTCAACTTAACAGAAATATCTTAATAATAAGGAACTAATTTGTTTCCATATTTAACACTGGTGCAACTGCTATCAGATTATGACAGAATTGGCTATATTTCAAGAAGACTGTGGAGAAGGTTTAAATAACAGACAGTATTAATGCAAAAACAAGGGAAAGATTGTTTAAATTCAAAGCCAAAATGGTAATTCATGGCTTTTACCTTCCAGTATCTTTTTAGAAAGTCAAAAAAGCGAACAAACATGTACAGTCCTCAGGGTAGCATATATGCATGACTTTTTGTCTAGGCTATTCATGCTTTCTTCTTAAAGCCTTATAGTTGTATAAACTAAGAAAAAAAAAAAAGCTTGGAATTGCCCTGTATCTCTAGCTCTATGGAAGCAATACCAACTTGCAGCTTGCATAAAGATGTGTCTAATCCATGAGTATAAAAAACACAACACTTGTCTAGTCTCAGTGGTTCACCAAGTACTTGGGCATTAACTAAGAGACCAAAGACTCTCTAACTGATGTATCGGAACCATAGAAAAACTTGAGATTGGAAGTGCCTTTGGAAGGCAAGCTTTGGAATAAAAGCTCCTGCCCCCATAAAAGAGCTGTCTACAGAAAGTTAAACAAGTTTGCTCAAGGCCTTGCCCAGTCAAGTTTTGACCACCTCCACGGGTTTCCACTCAACCACTTTCACCCCCCCCCCCCCAAATATCCCATCATGCCAAGTAACCTTTTTCTTTTGTAATTGCCAAATTCCACTGCCAATGGAGGCATGTCTGAAAGGAATTCAACTCCATCTGCTCTACAAGCCTTCCTTTGATAGTGGAAAGCAGCTATTAGATCCAACTTCAGCCTCCTTATCTTCAGGCTCCACAAGGCAGTTCCCCCACTCTCTTCTAACACAGCTCCTGAAAGGAGGTTGTAGTGAGGAAGGTATTGGCCTCTTTGCCCAAGTAGCTAGCGATAGCACAAGAAGTAACGGCCTCAAGTTGCGCGAGGGGAGGTTTAGATTGGATATTAGGAAAAATTTCTTTACTGAAAGAGTGGTGAGGCATTGGAACAGGCTGCCCAGGGAGGTGGGGGAGTCACCATCCCTGGAGGTATTAAAAAAACATGTAGATGCGGCACTCAAGATATGGTTTAGTCGGCATGGTGTTGTTGGGTTGACAGTTGGACTAGATGATCTCAGAGGTCTTTTCCAACCTTAATGATTCTATGATATGCTCCAGTCCCTAATCATCCTAGCAGCACTCTGCTGGACTCTCTTCCGTCTGCCCACATTTCTTTTGTCCTGGGGTCTCAAAGAGGACACAGCATTCCCACCACAGCTTTACAAGTGCTGAGCCGAGGAGAATTACCATCTGGCTATATTCTAAGGGGCACAAGGGCTAAAGCAGCTCCCTGCTTAATCTTCATTTCTGCAACACCACATGACAGACTTTTCATTCAGTCTGTTGTTCGCCATTACTCACTTCCACAAAGCTGCTTCCCAGTCAGTCCTTGGCCTGCCCCGATGTACGGGGTTTTTCCTGCCCCTGGTACAGGGCTTTTCACTTTTTTCTGGGAGCTCCAGGAGGCTCCTGCTTGCCTACTGCTCCAGCTCGTCACGGTCCCTCTGAACGGCAGATCTGCCCTCCAGTCTATCAACTGCTCCCACCAACTTTTTCGTTTAGTCATAAACAAACTCACTAAGGGTTTAATCTGTCACATACATGTAATCAAATAAACTGTACTGTACAGAGAGCTACAGCTGCAAGTCAAGGACACAGAGTGTACTTTCTTAACTTTAAAGCAAGTATATTTTCTACTAACTCATGCTCTAACAAGCATTGTGTTTAACTGCTACAGCCAGAAATGAGTCTTCTCAAAATTTAGTATCAATTCAACTTCCACGTTGTTTCCAAGAAGACTAAGACTCTACGTGCATATGTAGTTCTGCCCACTGGTGAGCAATTTTAACCAGTTTTATGAGAAGTTAAATTTTGGGCGGTATGCCTCAAGCATGAAGCAGCTTTGTTGATGAAAGATAACTATTTTAAACACTTCAAAACTAGCTGTGCCATGTTATTCAGAAACAGTATTTACAGCTGGTTACTCTCATTTCTCAGCTATTTAAAGACCTGTCTCTAAGTGACTTTAGGCCATCTAAACTCAATTGTTCTTATTCTTGTACAATAAAACCACAGATAACTACGATTACCAAAGACTTCAGGAAGACTCTAATACATATTTGACTCTCACTGACTACTACAGTTCAGTGTCAGCCTTTTTTGAGACCACAGTTTGAAATATTGGTATGGCATCATTAAAACAAGATTTATTCTTTTCTTTATTTTACACATTGCCACCATCCACAGCTAAAATATTCTTGCTATTAAATGCTTAGGTTACTTGGGTATATCAAGAGATCACGGTATAATACAAATCCACAGCTGAAGAGGGCACACATTTACCAGTCTTTTTCAGACTCTCTTCATGCATGAGTAACTATCAGGTAATGGAGAGATAGGACCTTAGAACTATTTTGACTTAATGTAAGTGACAGAAGCTACCTACAGAAATACGTGGAAATATTCTTCACATCACAGATAGCAAAGTAACAACATTCAACATGAATGTACATGTCTGAAGTAGTCATAATTTTGCCTTGTAATTACACAACAGTCATTACCTGAAATATCTCCACTGCATGATGTGCCTGTTAATCTTACATACCCTCCAAACTCACATTCAGCTGGCATGTTACTACATAATACCACGGGAAAGCAGTAGAGATTGTAAATAGAGATTGTAAAAATTGAAGGTAAAAAACAGATAGACTTTATTTAACATGGACAGGCCAAGTACGACATGGAATCACCGCAAAAGTAAACATCATGCTAACTACCTCAAGTACTAATTATAATAAAGTACAGTGGTATGGGCCTCAAGGTTGGCTACCCAGGTCTGTCACTCCCTTTTTAGTACTATTATCATGTAAATGAGTTTAATCAATTCAACTCTGCTTGTCTATATGCACTATAACGAATTTCCAACAGCAGTGTTTACAACCAGAGAACAATTAGGAGAAACTTCCTTACATATAGTTAGCTGTAAATTCTAGTTTAAAAAATATTAATTCATAAGCCACACTATAAATTGAGCTATGGGTGCAACCCAAGAAAAAAGGGGGGATCCCTCCCCTAATACTACAGTTAGGTTTGAGATCAGTGCATTTAACACATTTATGCTGTAATTTATCCATTAGTTTTTATAGCAAAGTAGTGTTCTGCAGATAAAGAAATAAAAGCATATTGCTTAAGTTTTGCAGGTTAACAAGACATTTTGAAAACTGTATGACAAAGCAGCATTTCACTCTTCAGATTATCTATCAGATCCAAAAAGACCTTTCCCCCGTTTTCTTTCAGTATACAAAAAGGAGCCATACCTTGCCAACATTCTTTTCACTTATTAAACATACTCATGAAACAGAAGTTTCACTTTAAGTACACTGTTTCCTTAACACCACCTCCCTTCATTTCTAGGTCATCAATTTATCTGGAAAAGGTTCAGGGGAAGAAAATCATCAAGATGGACTACTTTCTTTCCTTTATTCAAAGATAAAAACGCATACATCCTACCAAATGTAAGCTTTCCACGTAGCCTAAAAGCAGGTGATCTCGGTATTGTCACTTAAGCTAAAAGAAAGCTCTGATGACTATTAAACAAAAATGTGTAATCCATTTTTGAAACACGTAACCCACAGGTTGTATAGGAATAGAGCAGCGGGGCTTGTTAGAGGCTTCCCGGAGTAAGTCAAAGGGAAAAGGACTCCTGACAATTTTACCCGTTCTCCAGTTCTCTGCTCCAAGTCTAGATAGCCTGGATATTTTAATACCTTCTTTGCCTCTGATCACACTCTGTTTATATACGTGAAAATAGAGCAGCACATTTCCGTATAACTCTAACCTACTTTGCTTTCCCTGTACTATGCTTTTTTTGAAATCCAGTTTTTCTTAAAAGTTAAGGAACCTTTATATTAATGCAGCTGTCAAATTCAGGAGGTTGTTAGCAGAAAGTAACTTAGAAGCATTTCAAATTGCAAAGCAAAAAACCACTCAACAACTAAAGAAAGTTAATTTTAAAAATGAAGTGCGTTTTTTAGAGATAGTTTACTCTGAAATTTAGTTAGACCTTACACATCTTTCAGGAAATGACATATTTTGAGGGGGAGGGGAGGAAAGAAAGCAGAAGGCAATAAAAATTAAAGGTTCTGCATCACTTACACCTAAGTAAAATAGACTTAGAGAAATACAGTCAAAGATTCTCTCAACCTGAATCTAAGTCTACCAAATATCTTAAAAATCTACAGAAGACTGGAGCAGTGAAGGTAGAGAGCCAGCTTATTTGTGATCCAGGTTGAAGATCAAAGGTACACCTGCTTCAGTAGGAAATTTGGAAGGTGGCTATATTTCTGAAGAAATGGTAACGTTCCAGGAAGAAGAGAGCCTAAATGAGGACAAAACACAAAGCCCTTGAAACTTCCACAGGTATATAAACTCAAAATCTCCAATATATGTGAATATATTATATGGTTGCCAGATTACCTGTGCCAAAGATGCAGATATCTCCAAGCTTGCTCCCTCAGAGTTTAATGGGTTTTGTTAGACATGTGGACATCTAACACACGATGGTGAAAACACTATAAAGCATCTCTATCTCTAGACAACCTCCTCTCATGGCGGAGACTTCAGTACAAAGTAGCATTGCGAATACTGGATTCCCTTTCGCTTTCCTCCCTTTGCCTTCGTGCAGCTCATGCCCTCCTTTGAGACCTACCGATTCTCACGGGCCTCACAAACACAGCAGCTCTGCTCTGCCTGCTTGTTGAGACCAGAGCGGAGAAAGCCAAGGGGGGAATTCAGGCTGCCATCAATTCCCCACCCTCGCACTGTGACACAGGGCAGCTATGCAAGTAGGCATCAGGCCAGCACAGAAGAGTAACACGGCAAAAGGTAGTTTTGGGGGGGATGACAGTTAGACTCACGATACTGCACCCACACGGGTGGAGCATTAGTTTAGTCATTTGTGCAGAACGGGTAACAAGCCAGTAAACACTGCAGAACTAACACTGAACTGAAGTTGAGGTCACAATCCATTACCAGAAAGAAAACCACAACCAATCAAACCCCAAACAAAAACCACCATCACACACACACAAAAAAAAAAGTATCCCTGGGAAGGCTTGTTCTGATGCATCTGATTCATTCTGCAGGTCCAGCCTGTCTGAAGCTAACCCCAGCTCAGCACCGAAACAGCACTGGGCTGACTTTGTGCAGAGCTATTTGAATCTGTCTACAATGCAACCCCCGGGTTCCACAATATCAGCAACCCCAATGTTTGGTGTATGCCATGCTATCTTAACTCCAGAATAAGCAGGTATTGACACTAATTACAAGAGAATCTGATGCATTTGCAGAAATTTTTACCTTCCTGGGCTGTTGTTAATGACTTTTTTTTTTTTAAATCCTCTTTTAACCAATATACCCATTTTCAAAACTCAAAAGAATTGTTTAGTCTTTCCTCACAGTTAAATCTCTACTGATAGAACATGGCAAGACATTACCTTTTTGGTAGCGATACAGGAAAGAAGAAAAAAAAGATGGCTTTGTGATTTAAAAACTAATGACTTGTTCATTCATTCTCCTGTTAAGTTCCTGAAGATTTTTTAAGTACATATTGCCTAATTTAAGTTCCAAATAACCAGGTGAGATTAGAGATTTGTTCAGCTACCAAAGCTTGCTCATCATCCTGGACTGAGATAAAGAACAGCATTGCTCCCACCAGTTCTCTACAAAGCGGAGAAACATATACATCAAACCTGAGTGGGCCATGTGTACACAGAACAAAAGAGATGCTGATAATGTATGATACTATTACTTTTTGGCAGTTCAAGCATTTCTAAACAGGAATGTGATAACCCAGAAAAAAAACAACTTCTGCCCCTCAAAAACCCAGGACTGGTTTACATATGATTTAGAAAGAAATGCAAGAACACGGGCCTGATTCTATCAGTAAAACAAGAAAGAGATCACATGCGTTAAGAGATAAAATATTGCATATTCTGAATGTTTGCAAGATTGTCCTCCATTAATAAGAACACTTCAATATGGCCACTTAACTTTTGGCAAGCCCTACAGTGTGAATGAGCATTACATTCTTTTTCCATAATATTTTCAGTAAAATAATGACTTCATTATATTTTATAATATATAAAGAAGCCTTAAAAATGGCCATGAGTTTTTATTGTTTATTTCCCCCACTCACGTATCAGAAATACCAAGTCTAGTTTTTACCAGTTACAAAGGATGCCTGTGAAAATTTCAGGGTATGGTTGCTTATGTCTCTCTGCACCTGATGAGAAGCAGCTGTGTCTAATCTGAAATACCTCCTTTAT
>VZTL01022045.1:16781-30550 GCA_013400535.1 Scopus umbretta
AACCAAACAAACACACAGAAAAATAGCTTTTGTCCCCTCGGTATAGCCAAAGCACAGAGAGGGCCTGCAGAGAACAGAAATAGATAGAGACAGATGCACCCGTCATTTACACGCTCTGAGCACTCCCCATTATGCAGACAATTATTTCATCCATATAATGCACCATGGTAAACTGCTGATTTGGGGACTGCACCACATCTGGCTGGTACATAGACACAGTTGGCATCCTGTAAATACATCTCTGCTGGATCTAAGTGCCAGCTAAGAAAAACAGAGGAAATCTTAATTTACCAAACCCAACGAAATTTGGATTTGGGGGGGACGGGGATGGGACAAAAGAACACACTTTTGCACCTGCTTTCTTTCTGATTTCTCCCCCTTCATGTTTCCACTGTGGCTCACAGCCCGTTAGGAAAAAAAGACACAAAAAAAAAAAAAAGACAAAACACCCAAAAGCCTTAGCAGACAGCCAGGGAACTGTCTTGTTTTTATCAGTGCCTCATTGCGGGGTGGATGAAGAGGGAAAAAACTACCAAGAGGTTGCCAAGACAAGGAGTGTCGCATGCACGGAGCGGCAGGGCTTGCAGTGCAATCAATCATCGCACACACTGCCTTCAGAGGAAAGCGGCGGCCAGCAGCTCCCCCCATGCGCCTGCCCTGCGAGCGATACCTGCCCCTACGACCGCTCGCCCGGAATGCGGACCCTGTTCCCGAGCCAGGCTGGAGCAAACACACAAATCAATATATAGCAACAGAACTGGGATCAATGGTGGATCGGACCACTATCGCATGTGTCTGGGTCAGCAGCAAAACACAGCTTAGCCAGGAATCGTGCAGAAAACCCAACAAAATTCATCACTTCTCACCTTCACCTGATTTCCTTTGAATTTTTCTTTTCTTCTTTTATTTCAGATGATGCAAGTAAAAAGATGCTTTGTACAAAGCCCAAAGCATAGGCCCCTCCTCCCCTCTCTTATGGAGGAGGTATAGAACCTGAAAGCATACAGGGGTCAGCTGTTATCAGCACCCTTTAAAAAATCCTTAGCTCCAAATGTCCTCGTTGGTGCCAAGAACACCTGCACAAGATGGGTCGAGTCCCCCATCACAGCAGGATCTGTGCACCACATGTATTACTGCTGTTGGGAGCAGGGAAGCGAGATGCTCTGAATTCCTGGGTGAGGCAGCCTTTTCTTATCTTGTGAGAACTGCAAAGACAGGCTGTGGACAAAAGAGTGACTTTTTGTGGGGTATCTTTACATTCTTGTCTCTTTGTTCACACCCAGTGCTTTTACCCTCTGGAACCACTGCTGAGCAGGGCAATAGTTCCTGGTGTATCCACACACACACAGGCCTTTTTCCTGCACCAGAGCTCCCAAGATCTGATTTACAAACCAAAATGTGTGCATCCCACCTCTCCTGCCCCCCCACGTGCCTGAGAATTGCAAGCATCCTCCAGCTTCCAGCCCCATCCATCACACCCTGACACAGAGCTATGGGCTTAGAAATCATCTCCCAGCAGCGTGGCTGACAAAGTACAAGCCTCATCAAACACAACCTGCTCTCCTCTACCAACATGGGCCCTGCAGCACTGCCAGGGTTGAAAAGATGGCTTTTCTGGTCAGGGAGCTGAAGAGACCAAAGTCAGAGGGCAGACAGGGTGGGGAGGAGAAGAGCCCTTCTGGGCAGGAGACCCAGAGCTTAGCCATTCATTTCAGAAGTTACATTTCATTATAGTTCATGCATAAACTGATAAATTACACCAGGAATCACAGACAACACAGAGGGAACATTCATCTCCAGCAGAGTATTTGCATTGCAATGACAACTAATTTGACCAAAAAATATCAAAATGAGCTCTCTTATCACACAACTCATTTTACACAGTACAAAATACATACATCGGAGAGCCCCAGTTTTAGTATGGAACCCACAATTTTGTTAGGTAGGTTATGCACATTAGCTCAGGAGGCCTTTTCAAAGGATCTGCTGCAAAAAGTTTCAGAAGATAAAACCCACCACCACTCTGCACTGTGTGTTATATCTCTTTTAAAAAAGAATTCTATTCATACCACCTCTGATTTATCAAAAAAGAAAAAAGCAGTTACAATATTCTTATCCAATGATAACAAGCAGCATAAATCCTTAAACTAAAACTAATTTTAAAAAGCTTCTGTAGCAAGCTATTTGAACTGATGAAAACACAACTGGTAGTGCAACTGCAGAGCTATAGATAGAAGAGCATCCGCGATTTCTCATAATTCTCTGACACTCGGCTGGTCTGTGATCTAAAACTTTCTGACGTCAATTGAGGTTCCCACCACAGCTCTCCATCCAAACACTAAATCAAGAGCACATCAGTGAAGAGAACGTTGTTACCTAGAATGTGAAGCCTTGTCTTGTATAGACATTTTCCCCCTTTATTTACTGCATTCAAGAAGGCTCTTTATGCATAACTTTAAATACCTGACTAGCCCCCCTGACTTTAAAGGGAATATTCAGTATGTGTGAAGCTAGACACATACTTTTGTCTTTGCAGGAACTCTTTTTTCCTTTGTTTTTTCCATGAAAAAATGCAATTATAACTTTTTTTTTTTTAACCCTTCAATATATGCACATGGAAGAGTCAATGTGGGAGTTTGCTGGATTTATTTCACAAGTGATTAAAACCTGAGTATTGACTTGTGCTTCTCCATTGTTTGAATTGTTTTCAAACCTGTCCCAGTGGCTCAGGATCATACGTCTCCAGAAAGCCACTACTTGTGCTCCTATAGCTGTAGACCCTTCTGGAAGAGAGATTGGTTGAGAATGTCACCAGAGACAATGCCTGTGGCTTCAAAATTTAACATACACATTTTCACAAGATGCGATAAGCAAGAGTGACTATGCAACATGTGAGAGTTTGACCAGTCCTTGTAAGAGCAGGGATCTTGCACGCAACTGAGCACTATTCCCATGCAATTTGTTGGTGTCCTTGTGCTTTTCCCATCTCACCTATATACAACGTGCAGATTTCTCCCTTCCCCCTCAGCTGATTGTCCAGTCATTTGTTATTTTCTTATTGCTCTGTCCAGGCAGTGTCAGCAATTGTTCCAAGTGCTGGTGTCTTTCCATAGAGTTAATCAGTGTAATTGGGATGTTTTATAGTTCTAGACAGGGTGTTTTGCCATATGGGGTAGGAGCCATGGGCTTTGAGACTGTGGCAGTGGAACAGAGAGACATTGGAATGCTGCAGTCTGAAGAAGAGATTTTTCTCACTCCAGTAAAGTTGTTGCAGCTTTCCCTGGATGGGAATGGTCACAGAGGGTTAATTCCCCGAGGGCCATGCAAAAGTGCCTCCCAGCTCCTCTCCTCCTGTACAGCCACAGGGACCATCATGTGTTGTGCAGGACCTTTGAGAGCATTTTGGGATCCTTCAGGTTAAAACTTTAACTGATTACATCCTGCAGCTACTGCAATGCAGTTTCTCCTAGTGCAAAAGCTAGAATAGGTTTAAACAGCTCACAGCAACAGAGCACAATCATCCAGGACAGAGAGAGCAACATTCTACAAGCCTACTTTTGCTTTCCCGTCCCCCTCCTCCCACCATGAGTAGGGATAAATAATAGCTTGTTGCCCATTTCTTTCTCAGAGTGAAATCTCCTTCTCTCAGGCTCTTAAATTCCATATTTCACCAGTCTTGCCGTACACAATTATTTTCCTATCTTGTCCCAACATCCAGGTCTGCTCCATGCTTCTGCTGCATAAGCTCTCAGCTGAATTAAGAAAACAAACAAGTTCAAATTTCCACCGGGCCTCTGAGAATTGACTTTGCAAATTCACCCCTGTAGCACACTACCGTCCATACTGCATGGACTGTCATCACCAGCCGCTGAGCATGGCCACATGGACTGCAATCAGCACTGTGCAACCAGCACATCTGTGACACTTGGAGCTCCTACTACTCTGCACCATGCCAGGCCAAAAAAAATAATAGCATCGGGGCTCTCTTCTCCCCACACACCTCCACTCTTCTTTTATCCTGTCCACCTCTACTGCTGCAGGCCAGGAATTCGGACAATGTGACAGAGAAAAACATGCAGACAATGAGTTTCATCCTTTTTAATTGAATTGCATATCAATATTGATTGTGCTATTCATTTTGATAGTAAATCTAATAATTAAAAAAAAAAAAAAAAGCCTGCTTGCAGTCTCTGCCAAGCCTTCCCAGGCCAGCATCTGGCAGCATTTCCCTCAAGATAACATGCTGATGCACAGTCAGAAATAACAGTCTGGGTACAGAGTTTAGGGCTGCCCCTTTTCACCAGGAAAATCTCTCGTCTGTCCTTCCTTCCTCCCTCTGGCTGCTGAGGACCAGATGGAGACGGGCAGTCCCAGCATCAGCAGAGGCTGAGTACAGGCTGGGCTCTGCTGAGCTCCAGTCTCTCCTCAGAGGCCCCTGTGCCCAAGAGGCACCGTCACAGGGACCATGGAGATGGTTCTGGAAACCCAGGCGAGCAGAGCAGGGGGAGAGTTACCATGGGTAACGCTAGTTAATCAAGGACACCACGATGCATTTCTGCACCCAACCATCTGATGTTCTCTTTGTGACTACGCCTCTCAGAGCCTGCTGGAGTCAAAACTAAGGTGACGAATTCTCCTGTGCCCCTAAGACCCCACACTGCTCTAGAAAGGCCTGGCTTTGAAGGTAGTGGGGGAAACAGTTATACTGGTCACTTCAGCCTGCCTCAAAGACCTGATGGCTATTCCTCTCCCCTGGGATACCGACTTACAGAAAATACCACATCTGAAGGACAAATGTGTGAACCAGCCCACCTGAGCCCTACTCCCAACACATCCCTACCAAGCTTTCTGGCTTGTGTTGCATTTCAAAAATAAACAAACCACTTCAGAAACCTTTGCAGCAGCACTGAACTGGGGTAAGCGATAAGGTATCTTCTATTTCCCCAACATGCAGAGAGCCCAACCAGAGGAAAAACCCAATGCTGCTCTCTTGAGCCACTGGTGTTGCACCAGTTTACCTTCACAAGGACCTGAGCCTTCCATACTTGGCAGATATATATTTCCTCTGCGAACACTTGTTTTGCAACAGTTTGCGCTTCTGCCGCCAGACATTATTTTTTACCGTCAGAATTAATGATTAACAATTAAATTATTTGACAGGGGAATAGCAGCCCAGTGCTAATTAAATTCCTTCTTCTCTCCTCTTCGCAAAGAAAAAAAATTGGTATTTCTCGGTATCAGCATTCAAGCAGAACAGGGCAGTTTGTGATGCTGGGCTTAATTAGATGGACAACCATGGGCACAGCCAAAAAAAGCGTGTAAAAATTGCACAAGGGCCATGCAAATTGGGGGTGGAGGGAGGGGGAAGAAGGGGGAAGGAGAAAGAAGAAACAGGCAACTTGGGAGCTGGGAACCAAGCAAACTTATGCATCCAGATTGCAGAAGAGCCACTTTCTAAACCAAACAACTTTTTATAAGAATATATAATCTGTTTAGCTAATGCAAACAGAGCAAACAGTGCCTGTATAGGCTGGGAGAAATCAGTAATAGGTGTCACAGAATCACAGAATCATTAAGGTTGGAACAGACCTCGGAGATGATCTAGTCCAACCGTCAACACCTCTATGCCGACTAAACCACGTGCTGAAGTGCCACAGCTACATGTTTTCTGAATACCTCCAGGGATGGTGACTCTACTACCTCCCTGGGCAGCCTGTTCCAATGCCTCACCACTCTTTCCCTAAAGAAATTTTCCCTAATATCCAATCTAAACCTCCCCTGGCACAACTTGAGGCCATTTCCTCTTGTTCTTTCGCTAGTTACTTGGGAGAAGAGACCAACGCCCTCCTCACTACAATCTCCTTTCAGGTAGTTGTAAAAAGCGATAAGGTCTCCCCTCAGCCTCCTCTTCTCCAGACTAAACAATCCCAGTTCCCTCAGCCGCTCCTCCTAAGGCTTGTTCTCCAGGCCCTTCACCAGCTTCGTTGCCCTTCTCTGGACACGCTCCAGCACCTCAATGTCCTTCGTGTAGCGAGGGGCCCAAAACTCAACACAGTGTTTGAGGTGTGGCCTCACCAGTGCCGAGTACAGGGGCACGATCACTGCCCTGCTCCTGCTGGCCACACTATTCCTGATACAAGCCAGGATGTTGTTGGCCGCCTTGGCCACCTGGGCACACTGCTGGCTCACGTTCAGCCAGCCATCAACCAGCATCCTCAGGTCCTTTGCTGCTGGGCGGCTTTCCAGCCACTCTTCCCCAAGACTGTAGTGTTGCCTGGGGTTGTTGTGACCCAAGTGCAGGGCCCAGCACTTAAACCTCATACAATTGACTTCAGCCCATCAATCCAGCCTGTCCAAAAAGCTTGTGTCCTGCAAAGCTTGACTGCTCCATTTTAAGGAATGCAATCCTTAGGTATCCTGAGCAGCTAGGCTGTTTATCTCCACCAGCTTTCACCTTCATGTGCCTGCTGGTGGGCTGGACCTCCTAGGGGCTTGGTAGTGTCACTGTTAATATCACAAAAGATTATGCTAATTCATCAATGCTTTGAAGAGATCCTTTCCATTGTTGTTGCTGTGATGATTGCCTGATGGCGCCTTCTCAGCCAGATCCACTAGGGATTACACCAGCATAAATAAGATAAGCCACTGCCTGGCTGCTATTAAAAGGCACCAAGTCGCTCTCAGCTCAGACAACACTCTTACACCAATGCAAGCTACATCTTCAGTGCTTTTGTTTTGCCTCTTTTTGTTTATTTGGAGAATATATTTTCTCTCTGAAAAACACAACAACCCACCCTAAATTTCTAATTCTCTTCTATCATCAATGATTTTCAAATCACTTGGCAATTCCCCTCTCCTTGTCTCTGCCAGGTGATGGACAGTCCTATGGGATTTTCAAGGGTGCTTCTGTAAGAAATACGGGATGGAGAAAATCCCAGAACACTCCCAAGGCAGCACACAGCAGTGGCCAAGACAGACCTGGAAGAGAGCAGAAGCTGACAGCTTTTTTGGGTGCTGAGTTAAACTGCCATAGCAAAGCTTAATTGTCACAACCAGATTGAACATTTCAAGGTTGTGTTAGATATAATTCGTCCCTCCAAAGCACAGTGGGGTGGACCAGCCTCTCTGTAGCTCCCAGTGCTGTTTTCTACTATTACATCTGAGCTAGAGAGTAGACACATCAGCCTATGGGCCATAGAGCCTGCTGCTGGAAAGGCTTTTGCTATTTCCTCATCCCCTGCTTTCTTCCCTTCTCTTGTTAAATCCAGGTGGGGTGGGTGGGCAAGAAGAAGTTGTTACCAGCTAGTTTTAGGAAAACATTTAGTAATCAAAGAGAAACCAGAAGAAACTCAGAACTCATGATTCCTAGATCACCTGGGTAATACCACACAGCAGCCAAACAGATCTTCTAAAACACGCACCAGGAGGACAGTTTCAGCACACCCCCAAAGGTGCTCAAAGAAATTGCTCATAGGGATGGGCATAAAGCTGCAAAATACAGTGGGATCGTGAGAGGGGGGGTCCACTCCCAGATGCTTATGGGAATCATTTGTATATCCTTCCATGTAGGAACTGAGCTCATAAATTTAATTTACTTGCAACTTTGAAGCAGGGAAAAAGAAAAAAACAAAAACAAAAAACCAAAACAGAAAATGGCACCCAAGAAATACCAGCAGGCTCAGTCATTGGAAGGGGAGTGAACATATTCAGCATGGGCTTTCACACTGAATTTACAGGAAAGCTGAACACTGATTTCTGTGCTTTTTCACCTCATTTTTTTAAAATACATGCCAGAGGAATTGCAGTTTTTAATTATCTTTTTGCACTTAAAGCTTATTAGATTTGTATTGCCTCTTCCCACCCCCCTTTCCACTTCCATATACTTCCTCCAGTCTACAGTTAATGAGAAGAAATCAGTGTATTGCACTATCTGGCATCTTCCTGCTGAAGTGGCAGGAGACTTTGGTTACCAAGTCATTTGCTGCTTAATTGCAATCTTTTCTCTAGACTCATTGCCATGCAGACACTCTATTGGAATGCAGTAGTCAAGCCCAGTATTGATTGTCCCCCCACTCCCAGCTTTCTTCCTCTGAGTTTGCAAATCAATTGCACCCTGTTGTTTTCCTTCTGGGGGAAAAAAAAAAAAACCAACCAACAAACATCACCCATTCTGCAGCTCTATTTACCAGTGAAACACACTGGCTTGGTTTTGCCTAGTTTCTTAGAGCAGAAATGGGGACAAGACAACAAATGGCAGGTGGCTGTTTATCAGACATAAGATTATACATGTTCCTTTCCCAGGTTAAGTAAAGGTGGCCTGTCCGCCTAGGTAAAGACCAGTAATTTTATGTCTTTAGCAGAATTTGGATCACACGTCACGATTACTGAGCCCATTCATTCCTATGTACTATCACACCCTATTAAAAATTTGCCCTTCTGCCCTAGCTTTTATTGCCTTTTGGCACTCTCCAGTGGGGTCCAGCTCCCGCCACAGATAGAAGTTGAAAGTCAATTTATTAACAGTCAATTAAACCATTCTAATACACTAAGATCTTATAATAGTCCAAGACTGGCTTGCAAACATACTTACAGTGTCCACAGATGAAAATAGTGCTCAATTTGACAAACAATGAGAAACGTTTTCCTGTCAGGAACTAGAGAGTCCAAAGTCTTTCAGTATTTTGTAATTGCTTTCATACTATTTTCCCCATTGTCCCAGAGGAAGTCCCATAAATTTAATGTTGCTGGTGTTCATCAGTTCTTGATTCATCTGCTCTTTCAGATGTTGGTATTTCTTAACATTTTCTGCCATTGCATCCACCAGAGATGTCTATTTACTTTCATATCTGACTGTGGTGTCAACCATTATGACCTGGTCTCCTTTAACAAACACCAGGTCCAGCTGGTACAATTCATTCCAGTCTTCTTTCAGCACCAGCTCCTGGAATACTACCCAGTCCTTCTTTTCACCTCATTTGCCAGCAGTTCATGTAATTGTTTGTGCCTCTTGATCCACACATCTTCTACTGCTGAGCAGTATCTGATAACCTGTGAGCAGGTCTCACTTTCCGCTTGACAGTGTCAGCACAATTTATTGTAGGCTTCCTGCCTACCCCTTGCTAAAAATTCTCTCTTGGGGTAGATGCTCACTCTCAACTGTAACGCCATGATGAATTTCCTCTGGGGAATGCCCCTATAAAATTCTAACCAGTTCTCAAAGTTGGAATTCCACGGCCTTGGGATACCAACTTGGTCGAGTTCACAAATTCCTGTTTCCTCCAGTTACAGGGTTTCAGAAAGATGACTTTTAAAGCAGCCATCCCCCATTCTGAGCTTGGCTTATCACTGCCAAGTTCCTCTGATATCACCATAACCATTCTTGGATCCCAGATAGATGGAATCTTATCCTTATCTGCACCTGCTGTGATCCATAGATATAGTAAAAGCTAGACCCACACCTTGTCAGATCATCTCCAAACATGAGTGTTCATCAGCCAGTTCAGTTAAGGTCCTGTCTGGGCATGGATTGTAGAGATATAAAGGGTTAACTGAATCCTAGTTTTAGACTCTTACTGGAAACTGTCTGGCATTTATCTCCCCTCTTTATTGCAGATATTAAACTATTTTTAACAGTTAAAAACCTAGCAATTGGCAAACCCTAATACAGTTGCAGCTTGCAGAAGCAGCCAGACAGCATTTGTGAGTTTGCAGGACTGAAAACCAAGGCTTGGCAAGCCATCGCCTGCTAACTCCAGAAAAGAGAGTCAATGCAATATAGGTTACTACAGACTCCTGACTTTGAAATTATGGCACCCAAGCCCTTCTGAATCCCATGCATTCTTAAAGTTCCCAGGGAACTCTGTGGTTCAATACTCTTTTGTCAAGGCCTTGTCTAGACAACAGTTGTGTCTTTGGAGGCTCAGCTCATTACAAACTTACACTGTATGAACAGGTCTTTAAGGGCAGGGTCACATTAATGCTGTCCCTAAATTCTTCCTGATAGATCTTCTGTCAGTACTTAGTTCTATTCTTCTGAAAGACAGCAGGATTGACTACTGCAGACTCTCTTGAGACAAGAAATGCAAGTCTTCCCAAGGTGAGGTCATCATGCTGTAAGAGGACTCCATGGTGTCATTTGTGAGGACATATGTAGCTAAATATCTTGTGCCTGTTGCAAACACGCTTAGGCCTTTCAACTGTTCTGCCATAGTGGCTTCTCACAGTTCCCACCCAGCCTTTATAGTTTAAAAAAAATAAATCCAGGAGTTTTGCAAAGGATGAAGCAATGAACCGCATTTCCTCCTGAGCAGCTTTCTTTGGCTTATTATGCATTTGCGTTGCGATACTGCCTGTAGGCTTCAACCAGCATCAGGCATCTGAACCCACAGGCTGAGACAGCTCTTGCCCTAAGCACATTGTCACCTATGGTGTTTTGGGGTTTTTTTGTTTGCTTGTTTGTTTATTTGGGGGGTTTTTTTGCTAATCTAGGCAATTTTACACCACACTTTCAGCCTGGGAACAGATCTGTGTTTGATTAGAAGCCATATAACCATAGGGAAGGAACTGAATAGCGTCTATTCCTGTCTTGGAAATCAAACCTTCCTGCAAAGTTGAGAATGAGCACCGAGGACTAGGGGTCATTTGTTCCTGCGTAGATGGCAACAGAGACTTCCTAAGCCCAAATCATCACCCTGCAGATCCTGTGGACTCCCACAGAGTCAGAAGGCACATTGCCAGCCTTAGATTTTCATTTTCTACAGATAAATTGGTAATTTCACTCTTTCTGCCCCAGAGACCATACAGGTCCCAAAAAGAATTCATTTCCTTTCATCCTCAACCCAACATGAGTATCATTTCAGGATCACATTCCAGGCACCTCCCAGTCCAGAGACTGTGTCGCTGTATTGAACTCAGACCCCTGCATTGCAGGTACCAATAGCAAATGCTGGACTGACCAGCAAGGGGGAAGAAAAATACATCTATCCCCTACGGTCCCAAAGGCTCTGCAGGAGCTACGCAATCACACAACACTCATTTAAGCCTCAAATTCCAGATTGCTCTGATCCTACCTGCCTTTTGGAAAATTAGGCTGTCAGAGTACCAAATATGCTCCTTGCTATTTGCCATGTAATTAAGCAGTAATTGCTGCCCAAGGCTAATCTCAGAGTGTATTTTTCCTGTGGAGCTCAGTGCCAGAGTTCACATTTGTAATTTAGTGGCATGCCAAGGAGCTATACCTAAACTCACAAAAGAATTTTCTCCACTCATCATCTCTCTCCTACTTTGGTGGCAGCTGGGATTCTGTATTCAGAGATGTTTGGGCTGGGCAAACAAATTAGCAGAGACCAGCCTCATTAGGAATTCACATGGGTACCCATCCTGCTTCACAGAGGGAATGAGATGCTGACTGTTTAGTTTCTGGACCCCAAACACTCCCCAGTATGGGTTATACACTAAAACCTCCTCTTTCTTTCTACTCACACAGCCTGGCAGCCTCCAAAGAAGCTGAAGCAGCAGCACGATCTGCCCCCAAACCCATGTCTCCTTCAGACTTCTTGGATAAGTTGATGGGGCGAACTTCAGGATACGATGCCAGGATCAGGCCAAATTTTAAAGGTATGTAAAAACCCTGCTTTTGTCTTTGTTTCATTTTGGGACTGAAAACTGCATGCAATCCTCATGAATACCTCCCTAACTGTATATGGAATATGAACAATCAATTTGTTCATATGAAATATGTATGATAATGAAAGTTTTGGCACATGGATCCCTTGTAGATGTCTGGAAAGGTATCCAATTTCCACGCAGAATGGAAACAACCTTTATGTGCAGGAAGCACTTCAACATCAACACACTGAGGGATCCCCGCCTAAGTCGCTGCCCACAGCAAATTCCATAGTAGGCAATGCTCCCCCCTTACACCCACTGGAGCCAAGAGGAGTCTCTCTGATCAGCTCCAGAGGAATTCAACAAGATGCCAGGGGCAGCTCTGACCCATCACTGTCCCCCGTAGTAGAGGGACTCTTAAGCTAGTGCCAGACACAGCCCCATCACAACAGCTGCATTTCACACCTGATTTCCCCAGTTCATCCTGTACTCACTGGCAGCCAAGCAGCACTGAAGCAGGCCTCAGGAGAGGCAACAGAACATCCTTCTTTGCTCCTCAAACCAACTCTTCTAACAAGGCCGGGGGGTGGGTTTTTTGTTTTCTTTTTAATCAAGCTCACATTTCCAGGGCTATTTGCCCTTGAATCACACCCAGAGATAAAGTGGGACCTGCCCTCTCCCAGCCACTGTCTATCCCTCATTTCATTCTCATTGAATTCACACAATATTCACATTCATTCACACAATACTCATTTCATTCACTTCTTTTGTTTCCTACCCCTAATTCCTCCTCACCCTGAGAGACATTGGCAATGCTAACATAGGGCTCCCAGGACCCTGGTGACAGCATGAATCATGGTGACAGCACCTGCCATCCAGCTTCAAGCAATAAGCTCTATTTTGGACTTTTAAACCCAAAGACAGGTGGGAATCTCCTGTCCTAGTAATCAACTAGGCAACAGAAAACACTGCTGGTTTTATCCAAATCAAAAAGAGTTAAAAAAACCCCACCCTGTAAACCTGCCTAACACTAAATTATGCACACACACAAAAGAAATTAAACTTTAATATTTAATGAAATGTATACATTATCTTCCTGCTGAAGGCAGCTGTATTGCATTTTTATTTCAGATAATTTAATTTCAGTTTTATTTCAATGAACTACACCTTCCCCATAGGGCAGTTTTGCTGGCTTATCCTCCCACACATAAATCAGGCTCCAATTTATATGGGAGGCATAGGAGGTGTTTTACAGAGCTTGGGGTTGTAGCTCTCAAAGCATGTCATTTAAATTAACTGCAGTAACTCATAAGGGCATTTTAATGGCTTAGATCTAAATTAAAATAATACCAAAGATCTGTATCAGATTGATTTTTGGGGAGGGGAAGATTAACAAAAGGAAGATTGCAGCTTTTCCATAAATGTCATAAAGTCTGGACTTAGCTGGGGATTCACATTCTGAGAACACAGAAGCATCTGGGCTTTGGTTTAAGTTGGAGGATGAAGTCAGCGAATCAGGCAGGGACAGAGCTGAACCCAGCAGCTGTGGAACAAGACACCTCTCACCCTTAACCCCGCTGCTGGAAAACTATATTCCTTCACAGCTGCATCCCACTGCAGAGGTGGCACATTTCTGCAGTCGGCAGGGAAGCTTCTACACAGTCTCACACAAGCTAAAAATCCCAAAACCCTGCAGAGTCTCACAGCTCCTCTTGGACGCAGTGGGAAGAGGACAGTGCTTCAACAAGAGCTGGGCTGCCCCAAGGACAATCTTTTTCACAGTCACTGGGCCAAGCGCATCCCAGTCTCAGCTTCATATCAGCATGGGATCAGGAAGAGGAGGGCCAAAATCTTCCATGTGTGTCAGAGGCATGAACACATGCAGTCACCCAGGAGGTCGACTCAGTATTTTTCTTATGCTGTGCCCTTTGGAAAGGGAAGTCACATGCACATGGACCTTCTACATGGTTCATGAGATGGAGCCAGAGAAGAAAACTATTACTCCTGAGCTCAACAGGAGCACTACAGAAGGGAAAAAAAACAAGTCTTAAAGCCTGATCAAATAGTGCTTTCAGTTGCTGGATAAAATTCACAAGCCTATTGGATAAGAGGGGTTGGTGAAGGAGGCAAAAAAAAAAAAAAAAAAAAGGAAGACACACTTT
>VZTL01022047.1:0-20403 GCA_013400535.1 Scopus umbretta
CATTTTTCATTTTAAAAATAAATTACTATTGGGCATATAACAATCAGAACATTACCATTGCTTACAGACTCATCCAGCAGTACTTTATTTTGCAGTCTTCCAAAGGGGGAGAAAAAGCCACAGCTGTACAAAGATACCCAGATAGACTTGAAGTTTGCACTAAAGGTAACAGGTTCCCTGAGAGAAATCTGTTGTTCTGCAACAGTGATTATTTTACCTTTGTGTTTTTGAAAATTGCTATGGAAAATGTAAGGAACATAAAGGACCACTTAAACCTTGAATTGCCTCATTTAGCTAACTTGAATTCTGAAATTACATTTTGCTGCTATAGTCCTCTTTTCAGTCTTTAATTCAGCTGAGACTGCTCAGACATTATGAATTCACACCAGTTTATTTCATGGACTATTTTTGGGGAAACAGGCTTTTAAAGCAGCTGTCTTTTCAGAACATGTTTATGCCTCCTTTATTTGGATCTAAGGCATAACATTTGGAAGGGGGAGACACTCCTGCCTTTATGAAAAGGATGAAAGATCTTTCATTTCTGCTGTTGGTCCACCCTGGTACTCTGCCTGCAGAAACACAGAGTGCACATTGGTGCCTTGAGTGCAATTAACATGTTTTTTAATAATGGCAATTAATGCCCTGATCTGTTAATAGAACAAAACTTAAATTCTTTGATAGACCCCATTGAACTTAGACATATGCTTGATGTTAAGTAATTATTTAGGACCTTTCTGCATTGAGGTATTAATAGACAGGAGTGTCTGGAGCAATGGGAAGTATGAGAAATTTGGTTTAAAATGAAAAGTAAGTCTGCATTTTCTCATCAACCTACAGACACAATTTGAAGCTGCTGCTGTTAGGTAAAGTTTTAGATAGAAATAAACTCCAATGTTTGACCTGTGTTTCAAACTTGGGTGCAAGGTAGATTTATCCGAATTCAGGCCTTCTCTGAACTCAGGGAAATATGGGATCAGCCGTTGGTTTCAGTGCTCTGGTGGCCAACTTTGAACATTGAGTTAAAAAGTCACACATCTAGAAATGGGAGAGAAATGTTTTTATGTGAGCAAATGTCCAAAATAAAAATGAAAGAGTGTCATAGGAAACAAAGTCAAAAGTCTGGAAAAGGCAGCTGCTCAGCAGTATAGTGTGTAATAATTTCTGGTAAGTATAAGTTAAAATTATTAAAAATATACAAAATGCAGTGACTAGAAATGTCAGCCATGGCAGATCACTCTGACAGCCGCCATCCCCACTGTCAGGCCAGCATGCATCCAGAGGAGCTGGACCTGTATGGTGTCTTCTGGAGCTGTCCCTGTTTCTGATCAAAACCCTCTTCCTGCCCCAGTGAGAGTTCCGAGCCCCCTAATCATGAGCTGCCCGGGTCCCCTGCTCATCTCCTTGCCAGTGTTTGCTGCATGCACTAGAAGAGAGGAGTCATTAACACACAGCTAATGATGTCAGGCTTGTAGTAGGAAATCTAAGCAGTCAGGTAATACCTAAATTAATTCATTCCTTTATATGATTAATCAGATGAATCACTACACATTTTAATTTACAATTTACCTTTCTGATTTATTTTGATTTTGTCATATTGCTATTAAAGGCACTCCTGTTCATTGCACACACCAAACTAAAAAAATGTATTACAAAAGCCTCAGCTGTTAAATAGTAGCGTGTTGATAAAATGACTGCAACAGAGCAGATGGGTTCCCACCACTGTGTGTGTTGGCCCAGGGCTCCTGGTAAATATAGAAGAACGATTTCTGTCATTCTGTCAGGGGTATTTATATACTGCCAGTCACCATCCTATCAAGGGCAGAGTAGTATTAGCATTCTTCCCCAGCATGTTTTTTCTTTATCATTGGAAAGCTTTTCTCTGTCATGCCAAAAAAAGTCATGTAATATGTCAGATGGTAAATAGATTAAATAAATGCCAGGTAATGACCCATCCAGATATGAAACAGTGGTCCTCTCTACCTTCCTCCTTCCAAGAGGCACAACAGAAATTTGAGCTCCAAGGGAATACCTTCATAAACATTATATTACATTTATTGGAGAAAGATGGGGAATGACAGAGGTGACTATTGTAGTGAAGATAAACTGAAAGTTTCTAATCATTGTGGGGTTTTGTTTTTTGTTTTGTTTTTTTTTTTTTTTTATGTTAAAGAATCACAGAAAGACCATATTAAAACCAGGCAATCAGAAATACTTCTTTTCACTATAACCTTCTAGATCTGTGACTGCCTGTGACCAGGTAACAGTGAATTCAAGAGGCCAGCAGAGTGCAAGGAGGGCTAGAAATTCTGGAGCAAAGAGGACAGGTCTACAACTTACCAGAGATTTCTTTTTTTCTTAATTAAAAAAAAAGAAAAAGGGAAAAAACATCACTGTGCATGTTCTCTTGTCTCAAGAGTTAATCATATTACTTTCAAGGTTTGAAAACATTCGAAGTCCCTGGAGAGAAAAATAATGAGTCTTGACCTTTTCAGAAGAAAAAGTTTAAACAAAAAAAAGATGCCAGTCCCTCACTCGATTGTGTTGTATGGTAAGTACAAAGACCTGAATGTATCTGAGCTCCAAAATTTAAAGATTAATCTATACATGTCACCTGCTTGCACCTGAAGCATTTTGCAAATGCACGTGTGCTGCTTCCAAAAGCAGCTCAGCAGCAGTGCAGCGCAGTGCTGCTGGAGCACAGTGCTGTTACAGGCCTTTTCTTGGTTAGTGATGCCATTGGCAGGTCATGTCAGCCTGTAAAATGTTAGCAATACAATGGATTGAATGAAATTTCTGTTTGCTGAGAGAAACTCTTGATTTAGATCTTGCTGGATATTGACATGGGAATGGCACTGCGAGAGTCAGAGAGCAAAAGCCTAAAATGAGGAGGAAAAAGGCACTGCCTGCCATGCAGATAACAGTGGTGATTTTGGATTGCCAATTATTTGATTCATAGCTTTGGGTTGGAGTCATTGTTTTTAATTGCAATTGGCATAAAGATTTTCCCAGTGTCTCTCTTAGGGCAAAACTGCCATTTGTGACCCTAAGGGGGACATCGTGCCCTGGGGCGAAGGCAGTGTGTTCAGAGCTCTGGGGTCATGGAGGATCAACACCAGGCACAGATGTGCTACAGATGCCTCTGACCCAACGGTTAGAGCAGGACATCCCCAAGGGGGGAACTGCAGCTTGGTTGCCCCTGCCAGGGGTGCCTGACCCTGATACACCTGAGGGGCAGGGCATGCAGGAGAAAGAACAAACCTGTGAAGACCTGGGGCTCCTCTGCTCCATTTTTTGCATGCAAGCTGGGGAGTTTCCCTGGACTGGCTCTACTAGGAGCTCCTGAGCCAACACTCTCTGCCCTCAATAGGATGGTGACTGGCAGTATATACCTCGGGGTATATACTCAGGGACCCTGAGGGCAGGAGGATGGGGGTAAGCAGCTCTGCTGCAGCTCTCCCTTCCCTCCCAGACATGCCTCCTCTGGGAGTCATGGACCTCCACGCAGATTCCAGTATCTCTGAAATATGAGAGGAAGGTATTTCTGTCCCTTTGGATGAAGAGGATTTCCACCATTTTTCTCAAAGAAGATGAAAGAGATACATGGCTTACTAAGTAATATGTGGATTTTTATCTTTGTCCTGTTTGCCTTTTCCTCCCTCTGAAGGAAGCCTCTCACCCATCTGCAGAAGTTCACTTCCCACCCCTATTCTAAACATCAACTTTGTCCCACTCATAATAAATTCTAGAAGGGCCCTTTTTATTTACTTGCCCCTGTAATAATTTCTTGGGACTTTTACTCTCATGCTATCTTTTGTGTCAGTGTTATAATAAGCAGGAAAATAAATCCCCTCTTGAGTGCAGAAAGATTTCTCAAAAAAGCCCGATAGCCCTCATATTTGTGAGCATCAAATTCTTTTTTAAAAGAAGACCCCAAAAAACTATTTTCAATTTTGATGACAGGTATGCATAAAATCAGTGGCCCCTTATCATTTCAGGACTTCACTCTGCTGCACCTTCTTCCTAGGGCAAATGTTTATGAAATAAGCTTATCCTTATCTTCTGAAACAGGCTTGCTAGTTAAAGGAATTCAGTGCCTTTGCTTTTGATGCCATCTTTCCATTGGTCTTAATGGAGAAACTCAACTTCTGAAAGTTTATAACCCACTCAGGCATGACATCTGTGAGAATCCACTTAATTCCTTCTCTATTTTTTCTTTAAAGAAAAAACCCCAAAAGTTATTATAATTTTTTTTTTTTTGTAGTCTGGACTGATATTATAAAAACTTGCCTAAAAGGACAATGGGATTAGAAACCTTTCTTTAACTTCAAGCCTGAATACCACTTACATTTTTTTCTAATGGTTGTTCAATAAATAAGTTTTCCAGTTTGAATTTGTCACATTGCCTTCCTTATTGTGGGATTCCAAAAAATTCTGCTAGTTTCTACTAGTGAAACACAGATGCATCAGAGCACTTACATACCTCCTCCCCTGAAAAACTCACTTCTGAAGAAAACAAAATGCCACTGAAGCAAAACCAAACCCAATCAAACAGGAAAACAGTGGAGTCTTGTATGGGCGGTGGAAAACTAGTCTGTTCCTCCTGTCACCTCCCATGTACCCTGAAAATAAACCCAGAGTGTTTTTAAAGAATACATTTGCACCACAATGGGAGAAGTCATGCTGTTTCAAATACATATGATGAAAACCCCTCCTCATAAGGGTCTTTGCTGGGGAAAGACCAGCAAAATGAATGTGGCTGATGTGCATTATATGATACAAAAGTCCCAGTGACTTTGAGATACCACAGTATTTCCATGTATGCCAATGAGAATACAGCCCGTCAAGGACTATTTAACCCTAACCCACAGCAAGAGCTGCCTGGATGTCAGTGGTGGCTGTGGGAGAGATTTGGGAACAGGCGTTTAGTAACAGTCGGCGTACGCCTGAGAGTTGCTCTCCTCCAGAGAATTGCTATCCACCTTCACAGCTGCTAAGACACCTTCCAGCTTCCCAGAGGGAAATATTTATGGTCCCAGTGGCAAAAAACTATTGATAATCATCTACCTGTCTGTCTATCTGTCTTTTTATCTACCCATTGAGGACAGGAAAAGGAGTAGGCATGCCCATTGCTTATGAAAGCACTAGAATCCACTTTCCTCTTTTGCAAAACCCACAAATTTTCACTCAAAAGAGAAATTAAATCTAACTGGACTTCATTCCTTAGACTGTTTTATTTTCCTAACAGAAAATAAAATGTTGTACCTTTTAGAGTAGTATGTGCAGCCTAGGAACTGAGCCATGAACACAGAGCTCAGGTAAATACCAGACATTCTGCTCCCAGCCTGTGTTTTTCCTCTCATTTCTCCCAAAAAAAGAAAATTATCACATTCATGCAGATGCCCCATTTTCTAAGGTAGCTGTAGTCAGATATGTTACATGTCTCTCTCTTGGAAATGGCAGTAGCTACACCCATTTGCAGGTTAAAATACAATCACCCCCTCTCTGACAGTTTCAAGTCTTTCACAGCGCTAATAAACCAGCATGTTCCTCAAAGTAGAATTTATGCATCTGAAGTTTTTCAGGTATAAAGCTATCATGTGCTATCTCTAGCAAAAGGGTGTCTTTGCTTCATTTTATTCTCTTTCCTTGAAATCAGATTCTTGCTAACTAGGTTTGACTTCAGTTTTGTGACTGTGCGGATGGTGTGTTGACATCCAACACAACTCTCAGCTCATCAGAAAGGTAAAACATACTAGGCTGAGGGATCCAGCATGGAAAGAGTCCACAGGCTGCACACAGCAGTGTGAATAGGCAGCAGGAAGGTGGACCATACCAATCTGCTGCCTGCTAGCAGAGAGGGCTGGGAGCTAAGCTGGCTGCAAGTGCCAGAGGCTCTGTGCCACCTGTGGTGCGTTGCAGGGGCTCCTAAAGCCTCTGAACCCTGCCCCCCTGTGACCATTCAAGCTTGCTGCTCTGACACAGTGAGATCACGCATGCTGCAGCAAAGGAATTTATTGAATCTGCTGATGCATCACTACCAGTAATCCTACAAGAGAAGCAGACATCCTTTCCTGCTTCACAGGTGTCTATATGCTCTCATTCAAAGATGGGACTGACTTGAAACTGTTGGCATTTTAGAAAAATCATGCTCTAGTCTAGATCAGGACTTGGAAAACAAATCCTCCCTGTAACTGCATAGAGCAGGGCATAGGCTAATAACAGGAGTGGTAAGACGCCTGATGCTTCAACCCTGCTTTGTGTGCCAGGCTGTCACAACTTCATGCTGCTGTGAGTGCATCGCTTGTGATGGGCAGAAAATCAGAGCTGAAACTCTGAGCAAGCAGTCATCAGAAATATGTGTTAGTCCTTAATGGAGACTGGTTCTTAAGAGAGATGTTATAGTTTTGCTTTAAAATTACTTAAACTCAAAGCTGAACTCAGTATTTCTTGATCCCTTGTAACTGGATCTGACTAGACAGAGACTAGTTACCTACTGTCTCTACTTGAAATAAATATTAAAAGCAAGAAAGATAAACATGAGCTAAAATATGCAATGCAAACTATGTATAATTAGCAGTTAAACCGATGCATTCACAGTTTATTAATCTCTATGTGGTTTTAGGTGGTATTCACAGCAAAGGCAGTATGGCAGGATACAACTCTCTGTGGTTTTGTCCCTGACTGCAAATAACAAGTCAGGAAAAAATATATTAACCTGTCTGTATCCTGTGTCTCATCATTGTGACACAAATGATAAGAAAATGTCGTCTTTGCCAAAGCCCAGCTGCTTTACTCTTTTCAGGGACTGCTTTTCTAAGAGTGGTGAGTAAGGCTTGGGTCACATGTACAATACAATACACATGTACACAATACATAAAGCAGAGTGAGATTTTTAAGTAGCTGTAGGCTTTAAAGCAAATCTAATCCTACCAACATTAACAAAGTGAAGCCAATTCTGAGCACTTCTTAAAACCCCAATGGATTTGCTATTTGTTTTCTTACATAAAAAGATGAAGAATATAACTGAAGGAAAAAGTACTGTAAAAAGTGAAGATAGTCTGAGAAATAACTTCATAACAACATTGCTCATAAAGAAAAGACAAAACCAAAATTTCCCTGGTCTGTTAGGGTTAAATCTGGAAAGTGCTCTGAGATGAGTGGGGATCGACTGCATTGTGAACACCAGAAGGGCAAGGCTTGCACCTGCTGACCTGGGGCAGTCCTGAGCCATGAGATGTGTCAACTGCCCTAAATTTTGGGGGACCATCCTGGTGTAGGGAGCTGCTCCCCAGCCCAAGGCAGGTGCCTGCTGCCTCTCTGTCCCCACTGCTAGGGCTTGGCACTGCAGCCAGACATTGTCTTCTCTGCCCCAGGGAAGGGACAGGAGCTTCGCTGAGCATTTCACTGAAAGTTCATGGGTTTCAAACCTGTCTGTGTGCTCGATCCCATCCCTCTGCAAAATGGAAATAGGCTTCTCATGAAATAAATTGAAAGAAGGTAAATTCTTCATTGAATCGAAATGCCAGTTGCCTTTACCGTGTGAAGTATTTGTTGGTTGTATCATCGTGCTCATACTCATGGGTGTTTCATGAGTGATGTCCATACGTGAATGGCTGGCTTTTCTGAATGAGGGCAAAAAAAGGGACATTCACAACTGTCATTGTTACTCCTACCCCAGAGCAGGGAGAAGCTGCATGGACCTTGGCTACTGCATGGACCTTGGCAAGGCAGATGATGGTTTAAAATGAGCCTTAGTATGATGGAGAAGAGGAGGGTGTAAAGGAAGGAAAGGACAACTTCGCCATACTGTTTCAATAAATGTTATATGACGTTTTCACTTTCTTAGATGTAGATTCTTTCTTGAAGAAAATATTTAGAAAAAGGGATTAAAATAATCCTTTTTCTCTTCCTATTCCTTTTCTTCCTCACTCTCCTTTTCCTGTGGGGAAGTGTTTCTAGACCTGCTTGATATCCTAGCATATATGTCCGACCTCCTCTTGTTACAGGAGATTTGGCTCAACTCTTAACCTTTTCTCAGATGGACTGTGATTTCAGTTTCTGTCTTGACATCAGCAGTTTTAAATAAGAACAAACTTCATCCTTGGCCAATGTCCTACATTTCAGACTTCCGTGCTGTCTCTTCATGGCTAACCTCGTGTACCCAGCAGCAGCTCCTTGGCAATCAGCACAGCTATGCTATTTTTGGTAGCCTGTGGTTCTTGCCTGTGGGACCGTGGTCCCTTCCCTGGTGTGGAGGAGAGCTGGGCTGCTGGGCTTGTAGCCCACTTGGCTGTGAGCGCCGTATTGCCATCGGCCCCTCTGTAACCAGGAGCAGAGAGCAGGAGCTCCTAAAAATATACAAAAGGAAACAAGGAGCTAATGCTGCTGGTTTGTGCTCTGTGAAGATGCATTATTCATAGTGTACAGAAACAAGAGAGGGAGAGAAGAAAGCCCCCAGAATGGCTTATTTACCCCTGAGTAAAAACTTAGATTTGTGAGTAGACTCCATAAATTTAGCAGGACTCCTGAAATGTCCAGATGTTTCTGAGCAGATGAATAATGTTCTCTTTCTGAAAGCTTACTGAATTTTTTATTATTTTATGAACGATTTGCATGGGCAGGTCTTCTGAATGAATAGCAGTAAATAGCAGTCTCTGGTGCTGCTACAGGTATCCAACAAGGGAGGAGAGCCAGAGACATCCAGCTCACTTGGCAGGTCCTACGTATATGCTAAGGGTGGCTGGAAGTGGAGAACACTGTTAAATAGTCAGAAAATAAACATTGAATCAATGAGTTAAACCTCTCTTAGGAGTTTGAATGTAGCCATACTATAAGTAGAGGATGGTTGAGCATCACCAGCTGTGCCCTCAAACACAGCTGTGGCAGAGTGAGGTGGTGTGCTCTTGGGCAGCCAGAACTCCAAAAAAGATTTCGGAGTTAAGGCAGAAATTGAGTTAGGCCTCTCTGTTGAAATGATGCCTCATTTTTTTCAGATTGAAAATAATTTCTTCTCCGTGGTAATTCTTTAGTAATGCTGCTCCGCTTAGACCAGTTTAAACTGGAAGAAAAAGATTTGCCTGTGGAAGCTTTGCCTTAGTAGGACAGCAGGACCAGATTTATATCTTTACCTTTTTTATTGTCTGGAGGGCTCACCGCTTTCTTCTGGTTGTGCTCTCTCCTGTGAGATTCCCTCTATGCTTAAAATAGAAAATGCCACTAACCTTGGGACTGCTGATAGGACTAGGGTGTCTCCTGAGCAGTGATCTTCTGTGTTTACTGTCTCTACTTAAACTAACCCTACACCTTCTTTATCCATGCCTGTACTGCTGGATTAGTGCCAGACATATATATTTAAAGAAGTGAGCTGGCTTCTGTGACTTTATAATGGATGTATAATTATTTTGTGTTTTTCCTTCCAGATTTTGGGTTCTCTTGTTCTTGCTTCTATTGCATACTGCCTAAAGACTTAATTTACTTTAATTCTCTGTCTTTGTATGTGTGTGCTTTCTTTACCGATCGAAAAAGAGCCTGTAATGATTCTGAGTGTGTATACATATGCATGCTTTCTGTGTATGTTCATGCTTTTCTACTGCTACACCCACATGCACATGTATACATATATACATACCTATAGCTGTGTGCAGTCAAAATGAGATTTATCTTACTTGTTAAAGACAACTGGCAAGCATTATAGTACTGCAACCTTGATACACTGTTCACAGTTACAGGGACTGTAAATGTGACTAACTCCAGCCAAGACAGAGCTGACTGTGCTCAGGACTGATGCCCCAGTAGCTGGATATGACAGAGCTTCTCTCACCCCAAACCCCAGCTCTCCCTTTGCTCTTGTGCCACCAGCCTTGCATGTAAGTCAGCTTGAGCAGCTACAGGCTTGGCTGCAACATAACCCTTGTTCAAATCATGCCCAAGATGTAGCAACAGGATTTGTTACCGCTTTATTTTAAAGCGTAGCTGCAAGAGGAGGAGACGGCATCAGCATCCATCTTTTGTGACTCAGCTGGTGTAGTGGCACAGCTCCTTCACAGCTCCTCCTCCCCCAGCTCCAACCCAAACCCTACCTCCCAAGCCATACAAGAGGCTCTCTTGAAGCAAGTAGTTGTTCATCACATCAATGCTTTGCTGCCATGGACCAAAGAAAATGCAACATTCATAGGACATGAAGGGAAAGTCAAGGGCCCATAGGGCAGAAGAGATTCACAAGGCAGACTTTTGAGGAGGCACAGCTCTGTGGCCTAGCAGTCAGTACGTTACCCAAGGAAAAGTGAACTTGGGTCTGGGAGCACTGCGTAAGCATGTCACATTAAAGAGCTGTTAGGTAAAACCCAGAAACCACCCTGGGATGAGAGGCAGGACCTGAAGCCTCTCTTGCCAGCTCAGCTTCATCCTCACTGCATCACCGCTGACAACTCTCCTGACTTCATGTAATAATGTACCATTGCCAGGATATCTGTCATTTTTATCAGTTCCTATAGCTCAGCTGCTCAAAACTTCCTGCTAGTGTCATTTAGCCTCTCTCCTTCTCATAGATAGCTCCTAGCTGCTAATATATACTAACAATTTTCACAGTCGCCTGCTTTCCATCTGTTACAGTTTCACTGTCATTTTTTTGTCTTACTTCCTCTATGATCTCAGCTTGCTTTTGTTGAAGTTACACACTTTTTCATCCTTACTGTGAATTTTTGGCTTTTTAGACATGAAATAAAATGTCTCTAAACAGTTCTCAGTTCTCAATCACATTTTCCTCTATTTCAGTTCCTTCTTGCAGATGATTCAATTCATAAAGACTTTCAGGTTGGTGATGCTGGCGTTTCAGAGGTGTAGAGATGGTTGGTTGGGATTTTTTCTCGTGGCATAAAATGGATATAATGCAGTCATGCCCTCGTGCACCTAAGTATTTTTCAACTTCCAACTGTGTGGTCACTCCTTTAGATGCCAATGTAGCACTCCCAGTGCTGGCAGCAACATTTTCTGAGTTACAAAATGTCATTTAGCATTTCAAAAAGTTCTGACATTTAAGTATTATGATGCGAGTCCTCAAGCAGCTACCACTCACTTGGCAGCCTGCCTGAGAGCTCCCCGTTACAGACAGGTGGGGAAGGAGCTGATGTTCTCAGTTTCTTGTGTGATTTGCCTGTCCTTAGCAGACACCAGGAAATACCCGACCTTGTGTGTTATTCCTTAGGCCTGTGAACCGTGTGTTTCAGTGACTCATATATGGGTAATGCAAAATTTGTTCTAGCATGTGCTGCTCAATTGTTTTTATCCAGATGATGCTCCCCAAGTTATCAGAACTGCTTTGCACATTTAAGTGACGTGAACCTTTTGGGTTTCAGCAACAGAAAGGTCAAACGTGTATTCATAAATGACCAGCTCCAGCTCTTTGCATTTAATTGTCGGGCATGTAGCACCTGTGACTAGCAATTAAAAACAATTCTCTTTCACTCCCATGGGTGCTTGACCTCAAGTGGAGTTAATTCAAACTTTTAATTTATCCTCTGTCTAAAACCTTCCTGTCCTCAGAGGCTGAACAGTTAGAAGGTATTTCAGTCTTCCCTGAGGACATTTGCATTCAGGATTATGGCTTGACAGGAAACATCTCAAGTGGAGCATCCCCAGGTGGCCCAGTCTCCAGAGTCCATGCACTCGATGTGCTTACACCTGAGAGAGGAGCTGCAGGCCCTCAGGGTTTTCTTTCATCACTAAGATGGAAGGCAAGTGATACTAAGCAGCACCAGAAGAGACAATTACAAAGTTATGATTGATGGCAGGCCTCCTAATGCCTCGGATTAGACCACAGATACAAGAATTTGCAGAGGAAAAACACTGAGGAAACTTTGTGTAGCACTCAATAGAAATCCTGCACCATTTTTATTAGGATGATAAAAGAAATTAAGTGTTAGGTGGGAAGGATGGGTGCTGGAGGCTGCAAGAAAACCATCAGCAGTGGTTACCAGTAGCAGTGGTTCTGAGTGGTAGGTTTAGGTGCTTAGAGAAAAAGGATCACTAAGAGATCAGGTCTATAATGGCACTGAGGAGCCTTCAAAGATAAATGGCAAATAGCTGATTTCCTACAGATGGATAATTTCCTAAGACAGATTTCATTCTGAGGCAGTGAAACCAAATATTCATAGTCAGAGAATTTTTTACTGAAGTGCAAATTGAAACAGCTAAACGGTGTTTATGCATGTGTATGCATATAAATATGTATCAACTTTCCATACTCACTTGACATGATTGCAAAAGAAATTCCCATCCTGACTTTTCACACCCACATGAGTACAGGAAGAAGGAATTTAAAGATTGCTTGAATTTATGTATCCACTGTGAAATTCCTGAGTACTGAAAAGTACATTTTGTTGAAGAGATATGGTGCTATGTAATTTACTGTTTGAGAGCTTCCAACTGAAATGTTACTGTACATCATGTAACACTTTTCACTGAGTGGGAGTTCACCTTGCTTATCTTTTGGCCAAAATTTTGCAGTGTTATTAGCTGGGCAACAGCTACCCTTTACAATGGAATTAGGATCATTTAACTAGTATTACATAAATGTTAATTAGTGCTCAGAAATCCCTAAAAAAGCATGGAGGAACTTCCTGCCTTCAACAGAAAAGAATGTGATTGTTTGCTACTAATATTGTTAGTATTGCTACGGGCAATAGATCTTCAGGGATCTAAGAAGCGTGATATGCAAAATATGGAGGTATCAATCCAACAGCTTTGTAATACGTAATGGAAAGGAACAGAAATTACACAGCTGTGATAAACATTTTGTCACTCAGCACCAGTAACCACTTTTCAGAGAACTTGGTGGCTTAGGAGATGCAGCTGCATTCCACTTTCTGCCTTCTAGCACAATTAAATCCGCCTCTCACTACCCAGAAGTTGGTCCCTCACTAGTGAAAATGCTGCACTGACCTGCAGGAGATATCACTGTTCCATCGATAGCTGTGCTCAGTGCTGAGCTCCTGGGAGCTGGTCCTGCTTCATCCTGAGCCTGTGTTGCTCTTAGACACGTCATGGAGGATGAAGCTCAGGAGCTAAAAGTAGGACTTCTGCAGAGCAGCCTTGTGCCTTTCACAGAAATAGGCTTGAAAAATATAATTAACCCTGTCCTGGTTTCTCTGGGCTTCTGCCTGAGCTGGCCCTGCCTGCGGGGATGCTGGAACTAATGGAGGAAATATTGAAAAGACTCAGGATGAGACTGAATTCAATGCCAGGGATACTCTCAAGGGATTTCCACATCATTCAGATTATACAAATTAAATTAAATTTGTTTTCCTTGATGGTTGGCATGATTGGTTTATCATCATGTATGTGTAAGTGTAAATAAATAGATGCATTTTTCTTATGCTTTGTGGATACATGTCATAGATTTGACCTTTCTGTCTTGGAGAGCAAGCCCCACAGATGATTATACAGTAAGAAAACATATGTCAAAGAAAACATTTCATAGCTCCAACCCTCACTGAATTAATAGGTGACTCAAAGGCTACAGTCACTATTTCAATTGTTTTCATGCTACCAGCTTTTTTTAAGAACACATTTTGACAGCAAAACAACAGACTTCATTTGCCACAAGCCTGGTAAACATAATGAAGGAATTAAGAAGAAAGTAAAAATATGAAGGATTACACGGCAGCAAATTTGGCTCTCCTGAACTCACCAGTGCCAGTTATGTCAGTCCAGCTCTTCCTCCTTTAAATAAAAACAATGTTTGGTTTGAGTATAATTTAATTCCCCAGAATAAATGCACTGAAACATCCAAGCTGGATTTTTTTCAAAAGGGTAAGGGTCAGAGATTCAAAGCAACTATAGAATAATGAAGAAGTCATATTCAGGCAGCCTAAAATCCACCACATCTCCATGCCCAGTTCTGAGTCTGTAGAGCACAGAGGGTATTAAACTCTGGAACTTCAGTGGAATTTATGCCAACCATAAGTCCAAATACTGTCATTAGTGGGACTGACAATATTTAAGTAAATTGTTGCCTATTTCCCCAAAACTGCTCAAGCACTTGTGTAAAAACAATGTCAGACAGAGTGTCTTACTTTTTTTGGCACTGTTGAAATTGTGTACCTAGACAAGCCAGGAGCAGATGTCCTGGTGACTCTCCGTGTGCGTCAGCCACATCAGTACTGCTTCCATTCCAGCCTGATACTAAAAAAAGAGTGACTTCATGAGGCTAGGCATAGGGAATGCTTTACTTTAGAAAATGTACAGTGCTGTAATAAATTTAATCTTTATTATCTGGTGCAAATAGAGCAAAGTTTGCAGTAATTGTACCTTGACTGTATAGATTAAAAAAGAATAAAATCACTTTACCTTTGCCCTTGATATAGGGTGTAAAGAAATAGCAAGAATCCAGATATAAAGAATTTAGCACTGTTTATAGAACCTAAAAGCTAACTTCAGAAAAAGGTATGCAAAGATCAGGAACAACCAGATGTCTCTTCAGATGTTCTTAGATCTGTAGTTGATATCAAGAAGGGCTTAAATGCATAAATTCAATAGCCATCATGAGGGTAGCTCAAAATCACTTGTTTTGATGAACCACCTTAGAAATGTGCATGCAAATTTGCAAGTTTAGAAAGACATATTGTTCATACTACTGGGATAGAAAGCCTGTAAAAGATGAGTGTAATTACCTTGTCCCAGCACCAGTCACATCTTCAGTGTGGGCCTCTATGATTAGTGGCAGACCAGTCAGCTCTTGGTTTTATCATAGATGAGGAGGTTTCATTTAAAGAATTGTTCCTGATTTCTGTGTGTAATGTGTGTTCTCCAGGCTTCATCTTGCAACAACTGTCCCATAAATCATGTTCAAAAGACAATATTTAGAAAAGCAACCAAAAGCTGTACAGCTTAAGCCTCTTACTAACCATTTACAGAGATCTATCAATGGACAACACATACACAAATGCTAAGTCTTCCACCTATTTAATTGTCTGGCGGTAGTCACTAGTTTTGGTAAAAGTTGCGAGAAAAGATGAAATAGCCAACTTTTTTTTGACTGTATTTGCAGCAGACTACATCCTGCTGTTACTGCTTATATATTCGTTGATGAATATATGATGAATTCACAACAGTCAATGTAGCAGAGGAGAGCAGTAAAATATAGAGCAGGAGTCAAGAAGTTCACGTTCTGGAGAAACTATACGGTTTGAGGACCAATGACAACAAACAAGGGGATATTTATATTGGATCAACATGAGTCCTCATTGTTTGACTTTACTGATATGAAAATATGCATAGCAATAGAAAATATTGTCTTCCATTAAAAATCAGGAATCTCTTTTTGCTAGCACTGAGCAATTTTTTTATTATTGTAAGAGTGGGCTGACTGCACTTCTGTTCATGTTTTTGTTGTGTTTGTTTGGAGGGGTTTTTGAAGTAACCTGTAACACTCATATCTTGCTCTGCTTTGCTTTTCTCTGTAGTTACACAGCTCTGTTAAAACTTTCCTTTTGGAAATATGCACAGGAGTTAAATTTCATTTTGAACTTTTCTTCAAACATATTAGCTTTCTTCTTAAATCCTGGCTCTTCAGCGAGCCATTTCCTAAGTCTTCATGTTAGAGTCAAGGATCTGACTCTAGCAAGAAGACTTGATAAACATTACAATTTGTCCTTTTCATATGAAGGACAGTCCTCAGTTGCAATGATTTTCACCAGTCTTTAAAAGACACAAAAGTCCTTGTCTGTGTTGAAAATGTATTTCCTAGATCCACATAAACAAACATTATTATCAGAAGGCTGTATTTCCTCCACATTTGTAATGAATATATCAGAGACATAATTACTTTATGTCAAGGAAAGTAACCAATTCTGTACTTTCAAAATTTTGATATTTTAAAAAGTAGTCATGGATCATATCAGAAAAAGACACATTTTCCTGCTCAAAAAATAAAAGAAGCACACAAACAAACAAGCAAAAAAACCCCATCAACAAACAAAAGAATCTAAACCATATCCTATCTGTTCAGCTTGATTCTATGTTTCAAATGATCAGGAACAACAACATCACATATCTTCTGGTCTATACCTCCCCGGCTGTTCTAATTAATAGTGGCTTGAGGCCATATTTATTTCTTAGCTCATGAGATAATAGGTTATTGATTGATCTGTGAGCTAATAGCCAAGGTTATGTCTCACATAAGAAGTGATTGTGTGGATTGAAGTTCATTATTGATCTTGTTTCCACACACTCAGGGGATTCATACATTTAACTGTCACATAAATAAGAAGAAAAGACTCTTAATGACATTTATTGACTTCTAAAGATGCGATTCCTCACCTGCACCCACCACCAGTTACTGTGGTCAGCCCAAACAGCCACTGGGCTCACCACTAACTTACATTTGGTATTTGCAGTTCACCGGATCTTCCCTACCATAAGCAGGAAAATAGAAACAGCTGACATGCTGAAGTCATCTGCTTTTGCAATGATGTTCTAGATTTCACTGCTGCTTCATCTTGTGGCATTGCCATCTCATCACGACACAGACACGGAGGAACCATGAGATGAATGAAATATCCAAAGGGGTATTTCAAAGGACTAAAAAAGGATTGGAAGAGATTAAAATCAGAAAATAATGGATCCATTAAGTGCAACATGGAATTGAATGGAAATATTGAACAGTGAGCACATGACTGGAAATGCAGAACTGGGTGCAACTTAGAAGGTCCATTCTAATGAAAGCTTCAGGATTATAAAATCTGGTCTCATTGCAGAATATTTGGTGAAAAATATTTGTTTCCGTTATATCACTTTGGCTGTTCCAAGTCATGACATCCAGAACAGAAAACCGTATTGAAACATTTATTTCTGAAATGTGATTCAGAAACATGGAGGTTTCAATGAATTAGTATAGTTCTGCAAGATGGTTTGAGTTCCTCTGAATTAAGATATTTGGAATGGGAAACTGGCAAAAAAAAAAAAAAGAAATAGAATAAGCTGAAATGTGTGCTTTGTTTAGATGGAACCCAGCATTAAAACATTTATTTTATATCAAAACATTTCAAACTGTTATAACTGCAGACAGAACCAGTTCCTCTACTATTCACCTATTCACCCTGTATATATATTAAATTAATCAACTCTCTACTGGGAGTCATCTGGCAACTGATAGTGAAAACCAAATGCAGAAAATTACCTAACTCTCTCTTGAAATCTTCTGTTAGTATTACTGAGAAATGCCATCCACTTTTATTCATGTCATTGATTTTCCCAGTTGTGTAGGTCATTTTCACACAATTCTGGCTGGCCAGACCCATGTCCTGTGTGGAGCCACACCTAACACAGGTTCTTTTAAAAGTCTTTTTCAGACTGCGTGCTCACTAATTCTTTTTAAAGTGTCATAGCATTTTGGGAATTAATTTCACCTTCCAGTTTCCCAAGCCTCTGGCCTTTTCTAAACTTTAACTGAACTTTTGATTTTCAGGTGCTTATCCAACTCAGGATTTCCTAGTTTGCTAGTTCACCTGCATGTAATTTTCAGGGCAGACACTGCTCATGAAGATACATAATGGAAACCTAAAAAGTTATTAGTTTATTTGACACAAAAGCATTTTGGAACAGTGCTACTCAGTGGCATGTGCACCTTATCTTTATTAAGCCATGTAATGAGGAAAAAAATAATATCAAATCGAAGGAAAAACATTAAAAAGCTAATTTGCTTTAAGGTACAGAAGCTCCTGAAAAAAAAAAAAAAACTGGTATTTTCTCCTCTTTCAACTATTACGGAGACATAGCATTTTTATTCAGTTAGGACACTAATGACATATTATTACATGACCCAGAACCAGCCTCATCTTGCATTAGCATTGCATTCTTTTCCTTGTATCCAGTACTGCTTTTCCAACTATTATGTGCTACCCAAACCATTTCAGATACAGTTTCAGCTGCAGAAAAATAATAGGATTCTTGAGGAGGTGTAAATGCATCAAATATTTTGGCATGGCTGTCCTGCTCTGAAATAGCTAAAGAACCTGTCTGCATTTCCAGGGAATGAGTTCAAGGTGCATGTCTGCCATCCACTGAGCAGCCTTCAACATTTTTGTGTACCGTTAACATGCTAAATACTATCTACACGCATCAGAGAGAATATGTCTTGCAGTTTAATTGTGCACATTCACTGTGTCAATTAAGGGCCAACGTCCACTTTCATTTCCTCTGAATCCAATACAAACCCAACAGGGGTTGCAAGATCAAATCCCAAGCCCAGCTATGGAATATTTGTTGTATGATATTGAATTTTTCAGCCCAGGCTTTAGCAGATCGTGCTAATTAATGAAGAATTTCCAAATGGATGTCCATTATTTCAACAAAGCCAATGCTTTGGGGGAAAATAGTCTGCAGTGTGGAAAGAAATTGGATCTATTTTGTCAAAGTAATTAATTTAAATGAAAGACAGTGAGCATTTATTACTTGACATGTTGTAGCCTGTCTATCGATTCTCTCTGTAGAACGCTAAAACTACATATTTTTAAGGATCTTCCTATGAGGCTCTTTTTAGGTTTCTAACAATAAATAAAAAATTCCCTTTTTGCTTTGTGATCTGGATTTAAATGAATTAAAGTCATAAAAGAAACCTACTTTGAAACAGATGAGCTTCACTTAATTTAAGATTTAAAAAAAAATGCTGTGCTGAATTTTCTGATGGGGTGCAACGACAGGTGTCAGTACAATGTTACTGGGATCTATTCAGGGATACAGAGCAAAAGGTAAGGCTATTAATCTGAGGCTAGACCTCTTGAAAATAGTATAATAGAGATTGAGACTTGTATCTGAACATATTCTACTATTTATCATTGGCAGCTACACCTGTTTTTTAAATTAATCTTCTTTGAGAACATGGACCAAAGAATTTAAGGTTCAGAGTCGAGGGTGCCATTTCCTAGAGGCTGCATTATAACCATTAAGTCCCATCAGACTATTTGATCCCTGTCTTGCTCAGGGGCACCCAGCTATGCACCCTTGATTGACATCATAAGGTCCTTGATGTCTGTGGAAATTAGAGGAAAGTTTCTATTCCTCTTTCTTTTCAAAGGATTGCATCTGATAAAGGGTGAACAATGCTGAACAAAGTGATCACAGAGGCACTGGAAATGAAACACCTGGGAAGTCCTGCTCTCCAATCCTGCTCCTTGCTGTGGGAATAACAATTGCACCAGTTGTTTTGTTGAGGTTGATGACTATTGCTGTGCTGCGCCACTCCTGATATGCAAGTCAAGCTGACACTGGAGGAGATGAGACTTCCCACATCTTTCCTCCCCATACTACATGAAAAGAAGGAAAGCCACACTCCAGCTTTGCCTTACACAGTGATGAAAGAAGAATGTAGAGGTTGATATTTAAGTCCTTGAAAAAAAAAAAAAAAACCAAAGAATTATTACTTTAACTTTTACTTCCTACTTATTTATGGTACTGCAACTTCAGCAAGTTTCCATGCAACCACTATGATTTTTCTGATCAGCTCCTCTTGGCTTCAACCCTGGCTTTCTTTGGGGTTTATAAGCACCCAAGGATGAGGCAGGTGAGTGATGTGCTGAACCTCTCCTTAAATCCAAGCTTATTCTCCAAGTCTGAATGAGTGCAGTAATATACCCGCACACTCCAGAAAGTGGCAAGCCTTGGCAGGATGTTATAAGGCTTCTTCTAAGAAAAGTAATAAGAAAATACACAAATGCACAGACGATGAGAACAGCCAGGCTGACTGATGGGATTTGGTACCAGCCAGCTGCGTCAAAAAGTATTATTCTCATTTTAATTTCATGTTCTTTTAAATTAAAGACCCATCTTTTGATGCTTTAAATTGTTGCAAAAAAATCTGTGTTCATAGAGGTAAAATGTACCATGTAGAGGTAAAATATATCAGCTAATACACAGAGAAAGATCAGACTGCAATAAAGGAAAACAAACTTGGTTTTTTTTATCAGTAAACTACATGTTTGTCTAAATAATACATTAGCTGTTTTTCATTTTTCAAGAAAGAAGGTATTATTTTCAACTGGATATCAGTCAGTACAGCTTGGATGTTTTTAAATACTTATACTCATGAACCTGAAAGGCATTGGCATGGTAAGAAGCTTAGCAGCAATAAAAAGAACATAAGTGGAAAGGCAGAACAGATGAGAACGAGCAATAATCCTTTATATGATACTAATCTCATTTTCAAATAGTTTCTCCTTTCTATGAAAAAAGATACTTGCGATCATGCTTCCCACGCAGCTGCATGGCCTTGAAGCAGGTTCAGCGCTGTGGGAAAGACAGGGGAGTCCTTGACTTCTGTTGAGCCCAAAAGCACCATGTGCTTGTCATCCAAAATGTGCTGAAGAACCATTTCTGATAAAATGGTATTTTCATATTGAGAGAAGTGAT
>VZTL01022047.1:26641-42409 GCA_013400535.1 Scopus umbretta
TTTTTTTTAAAGGGAGTTTTCAGCAGATTACATTTCTGGACCCAAATTCTGTTTTGGGGCTTGTGACCACAAATGCTGATATAAGCATAAATCTATATTTGGGTTGCTTTTCTAGGTGTACTATCACCTAGATACTACAGCACAGTTTGGTCACATTGCTATATTGTGCCTACCTCACCCTGAACAGAATAGCACAGGAAAAGGGCTCCTGAAGGAAATACACTGAGCATTCACCTGCTTTACATTGAAAACAATCCAGACTGGTTTTACTCTTCTTTTCTGAAATGTGCTTGCCCCATTTCTTGAGAGACTCTAACCTGTGTTGTCTTCCACAACACAGGCAATAAAATGATTTGCCAGAATTTTAATGCAAAAAAAGGAGTTTCTGTTTCTCATTATTCCCCGCTCTGCTGTACAGCTCCTACTCCGAGTGGCCACTTTAAAGCTGTCCTGGAAACAGTTTATCACAGATTGGCAATGGTGCGGTGTGCATGTAGGTGCTATAGGTAGAGCCCATCACGTTTCAGCTGCTGGCAAGCAGTCAATACAACATGACAGCAGGGAGAGAAACCTGATTAGAAATGGTATTACTGGATAAAAGCCTTTTTCCCCAGGATGAACAACCTCTTTTTAACTTGCAGAGGGCTCTGTCTGAGTGTTTCGAGGGTGCAGATGTCTTGGCATCTCTCCCCTGGAATGCTTTGCAGTCTATCTTTTGTCTTTTGACACTTCATTAGAAGTGGAGACTGATAGTGCCTTGAGGATGCTGGGGAGATCCTTTCTGCAGTACCTCTCTGCCTAAATGCAGAAACAGAAACGGTTGGATAAAAGCTGCTGAGTCTTCCTAAGGAATCCCAGGTTGGGGGATGTAATATAAAATGTATTCTGGCAGAGGACTCAGCACATTGTGCAGATTACAAATTGCACCCAATTTTCTGGTTTTGTGCTGAAGCTGTTGATTGCTTCAACTGTCGCAATTCAGAGAAACATTTCCCATGCAAAAAGAAAAGTAGCAGTTGCAAGCATTTAAAGAGTGCTGAAACACAGTATTTTTCATGGTTGTTTTTTATTCCATGCTCCATTGCTCAGTTTCCTGCTATTAACTGATGTTAGTGATATGAGCCCTGATCTCACAATGGCTTGTGTGTCAAGAAAGCTCAGATGTTTTTGTGCAGCTTCAGTTCTGAGGTGGGCAAATAACTTTAAATCAAAGGTGGTTATGTCACAAACAGTGAAAGCAGTGCCTCTTTGCCCAAGATACTTATGGTATCATGACCCATTTAGATCTCCTTTCTTGTTGTCCCTGCCACTGCTTGAAATTTCAGCAGGATTTCAGAAATTGCATTTTCTGTAGCTTTTCTTTCAGAATCTGCTGTTCCTTAAGTGGCTGGAGCGCTGGTGATTGGAGGTTCGGAGCATAGGCACATACTTGTTGTGTTTTGCTTCCTACAAAATGTTCTGGCCCTGATGTGTTCAGCCCAGAACTGTCCTGTACCCTTCCACAATACTAATTTTAACAAAACTTAAATATATGAAAAACTAGGAAAGAAAGAATGAAATAATTTCAAACTTAAGTCTCTAAATATTGGGAGCCATAACTCAAGGATCCAATCAATGGTCTATCTCTCCTTCCAGTGACACCTGGCACTTGAATATCTCATCTCCTTGCACCTCTGAGCTGCTCTTGGCCGGAGCAATGCAGCCCACACGTGGGCATGCAGAAGCCCAGGAGGCACCACCCAGCTCTGTTAAACACCATGGGAAGACACATCAAAGCTCCCAGCACTCAGTGGCACCTCTAGCAAGGTCTTATCCTCTCCTGTAGCATTCTTTAATATTATTGTCCCAAAGGCGAGGGGTGGGAATTTTCTGGGTCAGATGATCCAGGAAGACTTTGTGTGTTTAACTTGGTTCCAGTTCATTTGGTTCTCTCCCTCACTCTGCAAGTCACGTTTCCACAGAGGGAACCGTAGCTCCAACAGGTTTATTCACAGGACACAGCATCTCATGATGCTGTGAATAAATGTGTGAGAGTTTTCAGCACTAAATAGTGTCAGCCATGAAACAGAAAGCTGTTCTCAGCCATAACCATATGGGAGCTGGCATGCTGCCCTAATAAAAACAGCGAAGAACAAGGCAATAACATATTTACATCATTGTAAAACTTAAGAAATGGAAGAGAAAATTATCTGATTTGGCATTATACGATGGGAATTTGTTTTCAAGCTCTGACACAAAGATCTTGTCTTAGCTTAGAAAATCAAACTGTTTTTATCTTCTTCCATTTCCCTTCATGAACCAGGCAATAACGACATTCTCCCTGTAACTTCCCCCAACCTTGCTAATTTTCTCTCCTGGAAGAAGAGAAATTTATTTTTTTTTGTATCCTTGAGCATTTCCTTCGCATACTTTATTCTATTCATGCTTGGGACATGCACATTGTTTGTGCTTTTTTAAAGAAACTTGGAATTCAATGGGCAATACAGAGTATTACTGTATATCAAAGTGGAAATTGTAGAGTGGACAAAACACTAAAGTAGAAGGTACAAGCAATTATTGTCTTTGGAGGAATGCATCATTTTGGGTGTGGTGATACATCAAAATAAAGGAGAATCTGGGGCTGGATCCAGCTCCCATCAAAGACCAAGCAGAGGTCCAGCTATTCTCAAGCCAATATAAAATCATGCCATTGAAATACCATGGAAGAGTTAATGGAAGGAAAAGCAAATAATTAACAATTTACCCACTACATTTAGTCTTTTAAATGTTAATTTGCCCCATAAAAATACATGGGAAAATCATAACCATATGTTTTAAAGGGATTACAATACCAGTTTGAAATGAGGAGAAATAGATCAGCTGGGATAAAAACAACTTGCCTTGATCTCTGCTTAAAGAAAATAAAGCACCACAAGAAAACAAAAGGGTGGGGGTGTGTGGGGGGGAAGAGTACTGTATCAAAGCAGCACAAAGCTCTTTTGACTGAAAGGGATGCAACTGACTCCAAAGGCTGGAGTTCAGTTCTTCTTTCAAATCCAAAGCATATCTGAGAAACAAGCATGACGCATCTGGACTACCCTGATGCCAGAGAAAAGTCTCTGACTGATTTCAGAAAGGCTTTTGGTCAGAACCAGAATTCAAGGTTTTGTCAAACAGACTGATGGTCAGGTAAGGGGTTTGGGCTCTGCAGCTATCTCAAATTAATGTGACAACCTAAGATTATTCCACCAAGAACAAAACAGACTAAAAAAACTGACTGGAACAGGAGGCTTTTTAGAGGACTATCTGAAAGATAACATGGTAAATATAACCACTCATGATAAATGCTGCTGTAAAACTGTAACTAATAAACTCTAGTGAAGGATCCCTGTTTATTTGCGTAAATAGTAGAAGAAGACAACAATCACAAGCATTATCTCTTCCCATAGCAATGTCCACAGGAAGCACTTTAATTTTCTTTCATGTTTTGGACAGACAGTTTCAGTCCTGTAAGAAGAAGACAAATGTTCAAGTGTACAATGTTCTCCTAAAGAGCCTCACAGAAAGTATCGCCTAGCCTAGCCTAGCCTAGCCTACCCTACTCTACCCTGTGAGCATCAAACCATCTAAAATTCATCACTTCTGGGCTTTTCTGACAACAGCGAGCCACTGAAGCATAGCTGAACCCTTTACCTCTCTTTCCTGTTCATCATAGCTGATCCCAGGAATATTCCTTACCAAGCATTTTCTCCAGGGAAGTCTGCCATTAGACAACCTGAGGACACTGAGTGGAGCTATGCCTACCTGCGGTCCTACATGCTGAGCGTTGGTAAATGTGAAAGCATTAAACAAAAGCAATGGCAATCTCAAAAGGCTATTCAACATCTTATTAGAAAGCAGAGTTGACTCAATATGGGTAAAATCTAATTAAGCATTGTGTTAAACATCTAATGAAGATGTAGAGAAAAATCAGAACTGCCGCTTCTCAAAGTTACCCTCATGGGTCTGACTCATGAAGCTAGTGGAAAAACTCCCTACTTCAAACAGATGTAGTCTGTTGCCTTGTACACTGTATTATGCTATGCCAAGGGCTGCTCTGCCTCCTGGGCACTGAGACGTTTTCCACCACCGTGCTGAGGTCTGGATGAAATCCTATCACTTGTGAGCAGTAGGTCAGTCAAGAGACAGAGCTTGTAGGTAGCGCCCAACACCCTAAAACCCCTCTATGTAGGAGAAAACACCAAAGCATGTTAGCAGCAGTACAGCTCAAGCAATCAGATCATGAAGATAGAAGACAGAGCCCCAGCACAACCTGTGGAGGAGGGAAAACATAATTTCCATTTGGATTAGTACAGTCTAACCTTTTTATTTACCATTACGTGAGGTAGCCCAACCATTTATGACAAAAACTTGCTTAACAAATATTTGGCTACCAGGTTTCAGACCTAAATATGCCTATTCAGGTTCCTCTTAATTCAAACAATTTTTCAGGAGCATGATCCTCTCCTGAATACACCACATGAATGAGGAAAAAGGCAGTTGATGCTGATTTTCATAGACACTCTGGAGGAGGGAAATCCAGCTCAATGATCAAACAATATCTATGGAAACAGTGGTAACCAGATGGGTTACTGTCTCTGTCCTGTCTATCTCTTGACTAAAAACCTGGCTGGCTCAGAAAAGTTGAAGACATTTCCCTAAAATCCAGCGGGTCTGATCAAAGGGATCAGGTAAGTGAAAAATTAAGCCTTGCTTTATCTCTTTTCTTTTCTACCTAACATTTAGCCATTGCCTTTTTTACTATGATGTTTAAAACCCAAATATCTAGCCATACTTAATCTTCTTCTAGGTCCCACTTGTCAGCTGAGCATCTTACATTACCACTCAGACAGGGAGACAGATCATACAAGAAAGACTCTGAGGCAGCATGAAATTCACCCTAGGTACCCAGAAAGCCTCCCCTCAAGACATACCTGTGTCTCTCCCCCTCTTTCTAGTGAGCAGGAAGTTTTGGGACACTTCTCCTAGCCTCTCGCGCTTTAGGACCATCAAGTGGATTGCAAGCACATTGAATTTTGGCTGCTCAACATGAGCAAGAAAATCTCCATAGAAATATTTTTTAAATGCCTGACATCTGGCTTCAATTAAGTTTATCTGCATTAATAAAATACATTTCTCACTCAGTGGGTAAGGATATTTTTTAATCTTTTATACAGTCATCCAATAAGCTTGAAAACTGATAAAAAGTACATTCATGTGCAAATCAGTCCTTTTTCATTTCCCTTTACATTTTTATTTTCATCTTACTTCAATATTTTAAAATCTAACCTCTTTCTCAGTCACGTAAATAATTTCTATTGGCATTGCTAATGACAAATGTACAAAAGTAAACTGTCAGCCACTGCAGAGGAGAAGATATGCATCAATGAATGGTGCTGAGATTCAGAGGGCTGATAATGATATACGGACCCTTTCATGCTTTGATCATCAGATTGGGTCAACAATACTCAAACTGACCTGCAGTTATAATCATGTAGTAATTACCTGGTTGGTTATATGTGATTGTGTACTGGGTCTGCATGACAAGGTTTTGGTAGCAGGGGGGCTACAGGGGTGGCATCTGTGAGAAGCTGCTAGAATCTTCCCCTATGTCTGACAGACCCAATGCCAGCTGGCTCCAAGATGGACCTGCCACTGGCTAAGGCCAAGCCCATTAGCAATGGTGGTAGCACCTCTAGGATAACATATTTAATAAAGTGGGGGAGAGGAGGGAAACCCCTGCACAACTCCGTACAACTGCAGCTGGAGAGATGAGTGAGAAAATGTGAGAGAAACAACTCTGCAGACACCAAGGTCAGTGAAGAAGGAGGGGGAGGAGGTGCTCCAGGCACTGGAGCAGAGATTCCCTTGCAGCCCATGGTGAAGACCATGGTGAGGCAGGCTGTCCCCCTGCAGCCCACGGAGGTTAGTGGTGGAGCAGACATCCAACTGCAGCCCATGGGGGACCCCACACCCCAGCAGGTGGATGTGCCCGAAGAAGGCTGTGACACCATAGGAAGCCTGTGCTGGAGCAGGCTTCTGGCAGGATCTGTGGACCCGTGGAGAGAGAGGAGCCCACAATGAAGCAGGTTTGCTGGCAGGACTTGTGACCCCATGGGGGACCCATGCTGGAGCAGTCTGTTCCTGAAGGACTGCACCGCATAGAAGGGACCCACGCTGGAGCAGATTGTGAAGAACTGCAGCCTGTGGGAAGGACCCATGTTGGAGAAGTTTGTGGAGGACTGTCTCCAGTGGGAGTGACACCATGCTGGAGCAGGTGATGAGTGTGAGGAGTCCTCCCCTGAGGAGGAAGGAGCAACAGAGACAACATGTGATGAACTGACCGCAACCCCCATTCCCTGTCCCCCTGGCTGCTCAGAGGGAGGAGGTAGAGAAAGTCAGGAATGGAGTTGAGCCCAGGAAAAAAGGAGGGGTAGGGGGAAGGTGTTTTAAGATTTAGTTGTTATTTTTCATTATACTACTCCGATTTGACTGGTAATAAATTAAACATATTTCCCCAAGTGAAGTCTGTTTTCCCCATGACGGTAATTGCTGAGTGATCTGTCCCTGTCCTTATCTCAACCCATAAGCTTTTTGTTATATTTTCTGTTCCCTGTCCAGTTAAGAAGGGGAGCAATAGAGCGGCTTTGGTGGGCAGTTGACATCCAGCCAGGGTCAACCCACCACAGATGACTGGTCTCTTTTTACCCCCCAGTGGATGATGTTCTGCTTTCTGGTAATAACTATCTTCTCTTTTGCTATCGATCTCAACAATTCAGTTAAAACAAAAGAAATTATTCTACCCCTCTCCCTTTTCCCTGCGAAACACAGCTTTTGAAGAACATGCAAAATGTCCTTTCTGATTTCCTGCTAGTGGTAAATATATTTGTTTTCATTATTTTATTTCCCTGACCTTTGTTCAATAAAACCTACAAATGCACCAAAGGGTTATTTGTCAATCAGGTCATCAGCTTAGAAAATCTACAGCAGCAAAGAAACATAAAATGAAGCAGCTACAGTGTCATTTTCTGATCAATCTATTTGACATTTATTCATTTGAACAGTTCATACCTCTGTTCCACTATGTCATCTCGCAACTTCAGACATCTGACATTTCGCCAGATATAAAGTCTGTAACTCTCATTAAAATATTCATGACAAGAAACATTTTAGTCAATTGGTGAATTGCTATTACAGTTAAAACATAAATCACCACCATGCCATCACTACAGTGTGGGAGAACTTTATGGACTTGCAGTAATTTATGAATAAATACAAAGAATGGGAACATTGCAATAAGCTCAAAGCAGCCAAAGGCAGCTTCTGTGTAAATTTGTGTACAGAGAAATTTGTAAGGAATTTTGTAAAGAAAATATTTTTTTTAAATGAAAAAAAAAAAAAATCCAATCCAGTCACAACCTAATTGGCTTAGGTACCAGCGTAGGTGCTGCAGGGAAAACAGCACAGAGTGCAAACTCGGTCCAGGACTGTGAGTATGTCCCCTCTGAGCTCTGCTAGCTGTACCTCAGGTCACATAAATCTGCATTTATTTTCCCTACATGAATGGCAATCACTGCCATGCACACCCTACATATCCCAGTCACAGCTGAGGAACTACCTATGTAGAATGTTAATTAGAGCAGCCACTATGTATTTAAGTTAAAAGAACCAGCAATCTGACTATCCTACCTAAAGATTTTTCTGGACTAGAGCATGTTCTGCAGTAGGAGAGTCCTTTAAATGTATTTGGAAGGAACTGAGAAGACACAAAAGAAAGGTAACTTTTCCTTGACAAACCCCAATGATTTCACCCTTGACCTGCCATATGGGGAAGTCTAGGACTGACACTTCTGCCACTACTGCATGTCCTCATCCCTGTATTATCTGCTACAAGAGTGACCTGAATTAAAGAAATGAAACCATGAATAAACCCATTTCCTGGATTTGATCAAAAGCTCAATGAATTCTGTAAAATCACTTCATTGACTCCTGGTGTTCAGCTCAGGCTTTTGGGAAGGCTGGTGTTAGGATATGTATACAAATTGAATGATTCAACAATCTTTAAAAAAAAGACTCAAACACACTCAGAAAAAAACCCAAACAACAAACCCCAAAATGGAATTACTTTCTATTATTGTTTTCTATCAGAGTACAGATGCCTTTATAAACAAGGCTTTTCACTATTTACCTAATATGTAGCTATCAGTATCTTAAACAGTAGTTTCAAAATACAGCTACTTTCATGTAATTTAACTATTCATCACATCACAATGATTATAGATCATTTCTATTGTCAAATTAACTTTGGGGAACATTTAGATACTCTTTGGGAAATGCTCAAAGGAATATGGAAATCTCCAATTTCTACATCAACAGAGGACTTTGCATGCTTAGTTAAGTCTAGAACTGCCTGTTCCCAATTCATTTCTCCAGACGAATATTTATTTGATTCACAGCCTGTTTCACAGATGCTTTTAAACATATTGTCATCAAGGAGCCTGGATGCAAAACGAGAAGCTCCTATTTTCCTTTCCCAAGCATTACTAATAAACTACTCAGTTTTCTGACCTTCTAGTTAAGCAAAGTATACAGCCTAAGAAACATATAGAGCTTAATCTTAGATATACAAAAAGTCCATTCATTTTGAGATGGGTATTTAGTTGCTAAAGAGCCATTGTCTACCAAAGTATTTGCATGGGTGGGGGACTTTGCTGTAAAAACCATTTCTTTCATCTCTCTTCATGTTGAGTGGCAAGCTCCTGACTCTGAACACTGCTAGGTTATTATAGCAGAAAAGTTGGCAGTTTTAGAAGGAAAGATGAGTAATAAAAATAAAAACATCAACAGGCATGGAAAGAGAAGTGATAAGGCAGAAAATGCAAATAAAACAGATTAGAAATCTTAAAGAGAGATGGTATCAGGTTATCAGTGGCAGAGTCAGTGGAGTTACCCTGCCTGCACTGGCTGAGTCTGCCTTTCCTGTGAATACGTATGCAAAGCCAGCCGTATGCAATTGATTAATTCAGCTACTGCTATAAACTAGAAAATAAATTGTTCCATTAAAAAAAGATATTTTAGCATCAGCTATGATCAGTGAATCTCTTTCTCTGATATTTCTCTGTTTTCCATTTGCCATGCATCCTTCTCCAGCTCCATGGAATCTTCCAGTACATCTTAATTATCCATGGTGAGCAATTGCCACTGAGCTGCAGACGATGCAATGAATCAGTTTAAAAGTACAGCAGCTCATGTGCAACTTCTCCTGCTACAGATTACTGCATTAAAGAATACTAATCACACAGAAAATCCCAGAAGAGAACATCACCATGGTTTAAACCAAGTATGAAAACTGTAGGTTCAAATTTTAACGTGTTTCTTATTGGATTTGATTTACCACAAGAGACCCAGCATAATTCGTGTGTTATATGTAACTCCATACACAGTTGTGTAGAAGTCTCGGAAACTGTTTCAGAATGATTATAAATAAAGCTGTCAGAAGCCTGTCCCCACAGGGCCATTTGTTTGTCCATAAAATGACAATGTTAATGCTCTATTTTCAACAGCTTTTTTCCATAAGCGTGGACATGATTTTGAGATCATATGAAGTCCAGACAGCCAGAAATTGTAGCCAGGTCCTGTGGTGCCATTTATCCTTGTCATTACATCCTCAGTGGTTAAGAAATAAAGATCCAGCTGCCAATTAAAGCAAAAATAACCCTTAAAATGGATTAACATATGCCTCAAGTTACCTCCAATGGCCTAATTCTACTCCCAGGTGACATGTCCAGTGGAAGAAAAAAATAGGTTGAAATGTTAGATGGGTTAAGCAAAGCCCTCAGAGTGACCCTGGAGAACTAGGACCCATTAATCAATAATTGAAAGCCCAGGAAGAGGGAAATGAATTATGGAAACAAGCCCTGGCAATGGGTATTCCCAGAGTTGTTATTCATAGACAACCAGCTAGAGTTATTCTAAGCTTGATAGAAGCTTTTTGAAAGCAAGATGTAGCACTGTTACCTGCTGCTGCCCACCACTAAACAGCTTCTGTGGGACCTCCTAATCCTTTTTCCTGTCAGGGAAGAGACTTAAAGGAATCGTAGAAACAAGAACCAAGAAAACAGGAAGCCTTGGACAGCTATTGGGCTTGTCTGTCTAGAAGATCGATATTTATCAACAGATAAGCAATGATGGCCCTTATACTATGCTTCCTGTACGTCCTCACCAAAAGCGAACTAAATTCCTAATAAATACAGGGGCACAAATATCTGTACTTACCCAAACTGATGCAACCACCTTAGGATTATGACCAGGCCAACCTAAAGTTAAATTAACTGATTCATCCTGTATCATAAAAGGAGTAACCCGTCCAGCCTTCCCCACCAAGACTCTTCCTTTCCTTTTTTTTACAGGAAACAATGAACCCCACTAATGACACCATGGGAGCAACTATTATACTAGACATCAGCATCTTTGCATTGTCATGTATGCTCTTTTTCCCCCTCTTTGCGTTAATCTGCTGGGATCAATATTGATGGCAACAACAGCAGTGGTTATATGCCCCTACCCTAATTTGCCTTTTCCTGTTAATTGGAGTAGGTATAATAGCAACCACTCAAAGAAAAACCTTATAGGATCATGCATTAGTAAGATATACTGGAAATATGGAACACTGAGGGAAAGGGCAGGCTTAAACCTTTCTACTTTGGTTATGCACAGAAATGAGATATATTTAAGAAATGAATGGAGGTGGGACAGGAAAAAAATTGTTAAGTAATACTCTTAAAGCTCAAGGTACCTGTTTGGACACAGAACAAAATATTTGCCGCTTTGAAATATGTCCCAATGAGGTTCCTAAAACTATAGTTATATATATTGGAAAGGGATGTATATATATGAGAACATTGTGTAAATCCTTGTTAATAGATTATTTTGTTCACAACGTAACCAACCACTCTAATCTATGCGTGTGTAACTTTTCTGTGATCATTGGTTGTGATTTGAATTTTTCTGTACCCATAACTACTCACGAAGAATTTGTCCTTTGATTACAAGCTGTATCACGAGTTGCAACCAACACCTAGTGGAATGAATCTGACTTTAGTCAAGCAACTCCTACACCATCCTGATTTAATAAACCTCCTGCAACAAGCACAGAAAATGGGGCAAAAACTCTTCTCACAGTCCATCATGATGGGCAAGAAATACAGAGTATTGGAAAGAGTTAAAAAGGATGGAGAACATCAATGGTGGGAAGTCCTGTTTGGATGGTCTCCAACAGCAACTGGAGTACTGAACCTGATACTGCACCCCATTGTGATTTTACTGACTCTTGCTGTATTATGCTTATTGTTAAACATTGTTTTATACATCAGAGTTTGGAGAATGGCTAAACAAGTTATACTATCTCAAGGCCCCTCCCGCATATATAATGTTTTCTAACCACATTTAATGAAGCTTTAATAGTTATGAAGGTTGATGAAACGTGAAAAAATTTTCACTCAAATTACAGTTGGAATGCGGCATTGTTTATTTATAGGAACAGAGGCAAGAGGTGACCACACCACCACTTTTTGGCGAGACAGATTGACTTTGGTCACAGGGTGGAATGTGGTGGTGTAGCCCCCCGGGCCGCTCTGAGATCCAGGAGAAGCCCTATTGTGATGTTTTCTTGGTCACAAATGCAGTGACTCAGAGTCCAGCAGTCTCTGTCCACACCTGGGCCATCTGATGCCTGAATGGTACATCAGGAGCACTCTGAGGTCTCAGAATAAGCCCTATTGTGCTGTTATCTTGATCATAAGTGCAGTGACTTGGGTTTCAAGCACTCCCTGTCCACACCTGGGCCATCTGCTGCCTGCATTGTATACCAGAACTACTCAGCACAAGTTGTGGCCAGAATGTAAAATACCGACCAAAGCCAATCATCCCGAGATCCTATAAATAGCGACCCAAAATGGAGACCTTTTGAGCTCCCCAGGACTGCAGCAGGCTGTGTGACCCAGTATCTCCCCTGAGCTGGGACGCCTTTCAGGGTAGATTTCGCTAGGATTGAAGGACTGTCCATTGATGATTTCACGAGCACTCAAAGGCCTGGTGTCACTAGGTTCACCGACCATCCATTGATGAATGCCAGCACATAAAAGTGAGTAATTCATGCAACTCACAAAAAAGGAAAGTTTAATCACAGGTTAACCTCTGCATGTGTGTGTGTGCAATTTGACTCAGAACTGCTTGTCTCTGTGTGTGTGTGTGTGTGTGCATGATTTGATTTAGAGCTGTTTTTCAGTCTGTCTGTGCGTGTGTGATTTGATTTTAACCCCATCTGTGTGTGCAACCCTGCTGTAAGTTTTGAGTAACCCTTGCCATTCTTGAATCTTTAACTAAGTCACTATTTTGACTGTAATAAATGCCATGAAGTAGCTCTGTTAAATTGGCTGATGCTTAAGTGCTGTTAAGAATTACACAACCCAATTTTGTGATCTATCTCAAAAATATTAATAAATCCTAAACTGCTGCTAAAGCCATGTCAAAAATCATATTCATGACACTGAGGAATTCTGTGAAAGCTGACTCCACTGAAATCCTCTCCTGCCCAAACCAGGGCAGCTACATTAACACAGCTGAGACTGGAAAACCTATGCTGTGATGGGGTCAGAAGAAAAATCAAGGTTATTCTCCTCAGTGATTTGAAGGAAGCATCCTGAGTGCATAAGCTACGTACTGGGAAGTACTCAGGAATTGGCCCTATTTGAGTAGGTATAAATGCACTTTTGGGTTTATATTAATAGCCAAATATAATGAAAGCTGAAATAGGGAAAGCAATGCCTTTTCAAAATTGGAATAGCTGTTATTCATTCTGAGTCTCTGGATTTGTAATCAGCTTTATCAATTTAGTTTCATTTATAGTATGTTTTGTGACAGCACCTTTCTCGGGTTCTGAGACAGCTGAACTCAGTTTATTAAAGCCTTGGGTGTTCCTCACACTTGATTAATGAAAATATCAATATATTATATGGAATTTAGCAAAAGCAGGAAATTGAGATTTTTGGAAAGGTAGATACAGCTGCTAGACCACGTAGAGAGGACTACTGAAAATGCTAGGAGAAAAGCCAAACCAAACAAAGCTGAACTTGACAAGAGAGATCAGTGAAGAATAAACACTGTATGCTGGATAAGTTGGAAAATGAAGTCAGACAACACAGCAGGCTATCTCTAGCAGTGAGTGCATTTCCCAAAAGCTTCACAAAGAGCTGGCAGCATTTCAGGATTCCCAGAATATGTATCCACTAATCATGTACAAATAAGTGGGTCACGAACACATTTAAATCAGTTTATCTGTGCAAGTGTTGTCTGCAAATCCTCTCTGTTTAAGAGCAGTGGGATCCACTGGCTGGCTCAGATGGGGTTGATGAAGGAAGAGGAGTTCCTCCACATCAGGAGTCAGGGCACTGCTGCTCTCTGGTCTCATTGTACTCATCTGTTCCTTTCTAGCCACTGGTGCTCTCTCATCTTGTATTTTTAGCTATTTGTTGTAAAAGGACTTGGAGAAACCAAGTTACCTTCGTTGCAGTGATGGTCATCTTCTACCTCTTTCAAAACTAAGAATAGCCACAACTTAAGGACAAGAAACGCCAGTGCTATGGTTACTTGCAGACACTCGCAATGGGTGGCACTCATGCCAGGGAATGATGCAATTTTGATCCATCACCCTAGTCCCACCTGAAGTCCCCACTTAAGCCAGTGGGACTTGCTCAAGTGCCTCTGAGAAGATTTTAAGTGAATCTTAAAACACAATACATTTCATGTCAGTCCTCTGGTTTCTCACTGTAAGAAAATCCAGGATTGCCTCTCGGCAGTCACAGGAGTTTCATGGCAGAGGTGATGAGGGGAACAAAATGATCAGAAGTTTCCTGGTTCCTGGAATGGCAAACTGAGCTAGGGAATGCTGTTTCAAGATTACTGGCAAACCACATGGTTCATATGCCACACTAAGTGCTACTAAAAGCTGTGAGACCTGCAGATTTGGTTTCTTGTTCTTTGTCTCAGCTCTATCTTTCACTATATCCTTCAAAGCAGGAAATCATGCAACCCTAAGTAATTTATTCCAGATCTTTAAGTTCAGCTACACGGATATCTACAGATATATTGTGTTGCTATTGTAAAGCAAGGTCAGGGATTATGTTGCTAGGTGAAAAGGAAACCACCACTGAAATGCAAAGCCAAAATATTTTTTTGAAAAAAAAAAAAAAAAAAGGGGGGGGGTGCCTATTCAGCTCTATATTTCCCACAATGAAGCCAAAAATTCTCATCAATATTTGTGGATTCAAAACAAATAATTCACCCCATTGATATGATACATATATCTACAGGAGAAATCTAATCTCAGGGGAACATAATGATTGTTAGGACTTTGAACTTTCCTTCTCCAAGTTCACACATTCAACCTTTCCTTGCAGCATGTTAAATCAAGGCATGCAAATCCTTTTTCACAGCTCTACTCTCATTTAAGTCTATGGTAAAACTCCCACTGAATCGAATGAGGTTATAATTAAGCCCCTGCATTTTAGTAAACTCCATGCTTGTAGCTCACAAACCTACAGACTGAGTGAAAATTTGGTATGTAGATGACACAAAGCATACAGAAAAATGTACAAAATAAAAAAAAAAGCAAGGTTCATATACATTTTGGCCAAGTCTAATCATCCCTCTACTAATCCTGCTGTTCCAATAAAGAGTTGCATAAAGTCTTGTTAAAGCAAGTCACCTCATATTCAGACCTGTCTCTGAATAAATATTCTGCCTACATCTTTCAAATTCAGGATGACTGATCTGCAAAAAAATGAGACTCTGTCCCCTTTCTTCATGCTGACATTAACTTTCTCAGCAGCAGATGAGTGATTTGGGGATACAAATATCTGCTTAATGTGTGGCTGCACTAGGTCCAAAGAAGACAAGATAACCCCAGGATTACTTCTGCAGAGTCATTGTGCAAGGTGGCTGTCCCTAGCAGTAGGAAATGCTAAATCTCAAGGATGCTGCCCCTAAGGATTCACAGGACTTATATTTAAAGGTATGTGTAGTATATTGAAGGGGAAAATAACCAGACTTAGTTTAATGAATCTGGCTAGCAAACAACAGAACTGGAGGTTTTCCCTACAGATTATGCCTGGCTGTGCATGTGAAGTGTAGGGAGGGGGAAGAAGCACCCAGCATGACAGGGTTTGTCAGTCATTAGAGAAATAATTTTTCCCCAACTCCATAGCTGAAAGTGACGTTTCAGAAAAAACACGGTTTGCTGTGACTTGGAAACCACAAAAAGCCATTGCTTGCCAGAAGCACACGCAGGCTTGTAATCCTTTTGTCAGCATTAGTTTTGGAAAATGACTTTAGAACATCTTCCAAATCTTTGCAAACTGAGCTCAGCCTCCATGGGAGAGTTCCCTGGATGCCCCACTCACCATCCTCTACATTTCACCTCACTGGTTGGTCCCTCCCCTGCTGCAGTCCCCAGCCTTCCTCTGCAAATGCCGCCACACTGGGAGTGGTGCCACATCCAAGAAGTAGTGCCATGGTCAGTGACAGTGAGCTGCTTTCCCACCAGAAGCCCCCGCAGCTACTGCTGAGCCTGGTACTGCAGCGGTGTGATGCAACTCTCTCCTCAAAGTGACCACAAGGCAATAAACAGGAATAGGAATCAATAATTCTACTAAAATGAAGGACTGAAAATAAGAGGAAAAGGAGAAGGAAGAT
>VZTL01022052.1:673-18937 GCA_013400535.1 Scopus umbretta
GCACAATCCATGTGTCATCTTCTGTAGATCCTGCATGGAGGCTCAGGACCACTGTAACAGCATGCAGCGACTGAGCATGTGTCAGGTCAGGTTTTGCTTCAGTGGTCAAGCCAGGGATGGGATGAGGCGGTACTTCGTTTAAGAAGTGTCAAGGCATTGATAGATACTTCTTTTCCTCTTTTTTCCAGATATATGCATGAGGTAAGAAAGAACTTCGTGTTGGCAAGGATGGCTTAGGGGGTAGAAGAGGAGCTCTTTGCAATTCAATACCAATAAAAAACCCTTATCCGTATTTGCTTTCTTTTTTAACAAAACACTGGGCTACTGAAAGGATGCATGAACCAAGTTTCCTCCTGCTATGTTGTTTTTCTCCCATCACAGTTTCAAGATATTCTTCACTAGAATACTTAAAGACAATTAAATGTCTTTCCAAACAACAAGATAGCAGCCAGAGACAAAGTTCCATATCGTCCGACTCCAGTGTAAGCTTTCAGACTGAGCCTCTTCTTCTCCCTGAAGCACTGGGTGTCTCCAGTGACAGCTTTGGAGAAGCCAGAATTTATTTAGAAAGCAAGAGAGTTTAGCCCTTAACAAGCAAGCCATACCATATTTACAGGGTCAGATGCAACGGCCATGACTGAAAGGCTGGAAACCCCTGCAGTGAGGGACCTGAATGGTACTTTCAACACATTATTTAAAAGCAATCTTTGTTGATTTTGTAGCTTTTGGCTACATAGACAAAACACAGCCAGTTAAAAAAATAAAATTAAATAAAATCCAAAAAATGTCTGGTAGGACTTAGGCTCTTTCTCTTCCATGCCTTACTTCTGACTAACAGGTCAAACTCACAGAGCTTTTGGTATCCTCGGTGCCCTGAACACCAAGAGCTATTCCCATGCCAAACTGTCCCTGGTGGTTTTTCTAGGCCTCCTGACCATCACCACATTTGTTCTGCTAATGCCATAAGCCTAATTTGTTCCAAAATGGGATCCTCCACTTAATCCTACTAATTTACATGCCATTACTGTACTCAGAACCTTCAGGTTTGCAATAGTAGGGCCACTTTCCTCAACATATCCTGTCATTTCTTTGGCCACATGAAATGTGAATATTATTTCATCTGCCTCCCTCAGTATAACAAGTGCTGCTCAAATCCCATGGTAACCCTAAAAGAACACCTGTTAAAATAGAAAAAGAAATATAATAAATAAATAAACAAACAAAGAAAATAAAATATCTGTTATAGGATCCAACAAAAAGGAAAAGCAGCTTATGTGTTTTTTAAAATAAAGACTTGTAAATCCCTAGTCCAGCAGTTACCTTCCACTGGTCACTCTCCAACACTTCACTGGTGGGGAGGCACAAATGCACTTACACAGCCAGAATAAAATACATGAAAACACAAGTATTACGCATGAAACCATTCTGTGGGTTTTTTTGTCTATTTCATCAGGAGTTATTTGGTACATTCTATATTGTGGCATTTTGTATTTTTTATGCTGTGGGGTACTTCAATGAGCTGTTGTTCTGCAGAACTGTTTTATCAGTTTATACTCTATAAATATCTATCTGAAATGGTGGAGAGCTAGCTAAAATTAAAATCATCTGTCTTGCCACTTGTAGCCAGTAAATGAGGATAAAGGCATTCCTGAAACCCATTAGAGGATTCCTGTGGTATTTCAGACATCTTGAAGTTGCTGTCATAAGAAGCTCACCCTTACAATTGTCATTACTGCAGTACTAATTGTCTGTGGAGGTGGGCGGTCATAACAAAAGTGAGCACTCTCTCTTGCTCCTGCAACTCTGAAACAACGGGGTGCTCTCCTATACATAACCTGTGCTGGCAGACTGCTAGAGCCAGGTAGGTAGCCCATGGGCATAGGAGCAAACCCCAGTGGCCTTCCTGCTCAGGCAGAGGCTGCCATGAACTCAGACCCATGTTCGGGAGAAAGCCCAGAGGATGGGTGACATACATCAGCAGGGACAGAGAAGCAAGGGGAAAAGGCAGCAGAACTCAAGTGCAAATTTTGGACAGACCGGTTTGGTACATGGTATGATTAGGGAAGTAAGTAATTATGCATCGGATATTAAGCACATATAACCTATATAACATAATGTATTAACAGTCATCACAAGAGGAAGGAAGTAAGGCTTTGTGTCCAGTAGATAGAGATACATAATGTCATGGTAGTCTCCCTTAGCTACATCCCATGAATTTTGTACATTTTCTCAGGGGAAAGGAGAGGAAAAAGAGAGGTTTCAGAATACAGCTCATTCCCAAACTAGAATTTCTCACATACGTATTGTAACTTCACTTTCTGGGAGGTGTTGTTTGCATGAAAAATGCTTGTGGCCCTGTATCACCTGCTTTGCACAGACACTATTTTCCAAAAGACAATTCCTTCTGTGTTTCCTGAGTCTTGCCATGATGTAGGTCCTACCAGTACCATAGCCCTCAAAGGCGGCATTGAACAGTATGCTATGCAGACCATATAATGACATTAAGTCTAAGAAATTAAAAGTACATTAAGCATAATGAGAAGTGTGCATTAAAAAATAATCGCCTTTCACATCTCTGGAAACAAGAAACTGTACAACTGAGAGAGGCTTGAATGACAGGAGTCAAGTTCAAACTGGAACCCCAATATCCCCAAAGGCTGGTGGTGTTTAAATACAGAATTTTCCTTTAGAGCATTGCTACTGCACTGAGCTCTGAATTTAGCTTCATATACAGCACTGAACTCTCTCAAATTTCTTTTGGATGCAAAATCTTGGTCTGGGTCCATCTCTGTTGAGCAGCTATGGCAAAACCTAACTACATCAAATCTGTGCTTGGTGAACCTTGTGTTGATTTCTGCCCTGTACTGGAAATGAACCTGGTGTCACTCATACAGTGACAGCAAACTGGAAATGCAGTTGCTGCCAGAAAAATATTTCCCTACACACACACATGGGTGATGCATTTATTTTCTGCTTTTGGGACTGCCAAACACATTTCACCTGTAAAACCACTATTCAAGGGGACAATACAGGAACTGAAATAGTCTGTGAAATTGTAAGTCTGAAGCACTCTTGCAAATACAGGAGGATTTTAAGACCATAGGAAAAGAATGAAAAAAAAAAAAATCACATGGTGCTATTTTTACATTCTGTGGTGCAGTGTAAATTTGTTTCTTCTTGCCCTAAATAAGAGGTGAGGCAGTCACACATGGGTTACTGAAGAAAGTACCTATCCTTTTCTACTGGAGTGTCATTCAGGACACAGCTATCATAGGCTTGCTGGTGATTGCCAGGTTTCTTCTAAGTTATGATTTTCATTATATGACTATACTGGCTTTTGGATATGTCAATCTGCTTGCAAATAGGAGGTGCTGGTTTGTTTGAGAGCTCTGGGAAAAAGGTAAGTAAATCTGTTCAGGAAAAAATAACCATGAGAATGGTTATGAGAATTATGAATGATGCTGTGAAGTTAGACAACATGACCAAATGGGGCTGTTGGAGAAGAAGCTTCTAGCAAAAGTCCTTCAGAGGCACCTCCGCCCCAGGGTGAAGAGATCATCTGTAGATGTGAAGCTGCAGGTGCTGGGAGGTGTCTGCAACTCTCTCCCTTGCTTTGTCCTATTTGTGAGGGTTTTCCCACTGCCACTCACATTGAGGTGCACAGGCAGAACTGGGCATAGCAATATTGAAGCAGGTGAGGCAAACTACTAAAATGCTATGACAGTGGTAGATGGCTCATTTGGGAGTATTAAAGAGCAAAGTGGGATAGAGTGAGGCGTATTCTCTGATGAAGGACAAGAAAGCTTTGTATGGTGCAATATATCCTGGTAGCCTAGTCAAATGAAGTGAGAATCTTAGTCCCCTTCAAGTTCTTACTGCTTTCCCCTCCTTTTTGACCATTAGAGGATTTTGTATTGTGGGAAATCTAATTAAAGAGTAATATTTACAACTCATGTTCTTCCTCCCTTATTTTTGTAGGTCTTGTCCACGTAGAGAGCTGTACCAATATTGCTTGGTGGATGTTTTTAAGTAAATGAAGTTAAATCAATTTAGATCTTTGATGAATGTGTAAATAAGGATGGAAAACCTCTGACATAAACTTTCTAATTCTGCCTTTACCACTTGGAATGGGCCCAGCAGGAGAGACAGGGCAAAACTCAGCACTTCTACACTGAGCTTTTGTGTTTGATTGCTCATACTCTATTCTTTTGCTTTTCTTTTCTTGTTGTGCCATTTCCCTGGCCCCCACAACAAGCTTAGGAAGCATCATACACTCAGAGCAAGTCTGTGTGATCCAAGAGCAAGTATTCACTGCAAGGAAAACTGTCCCAATCTAAAGACCTGCTGTATCAGCAAACAGCTGTAATACACTTTCCTATTTACCTTCAAATCAACATTATAGCTATATACATATATGATACTCTTTGTCCTGATAAGAATGTAGTATGCTGCCAAACAGAAGAAAATAGCATGGTTTTGTATCTAAAAGTCTGAGTTGGTATTTTTTGGGCTCTTTAGAGCCTTAGGAATTTCCTGTTAATTACTGGATCATCTTGTACAAACAACAGGTTTTCCCCATTTTGTTGTTTAAAAAGAGACTACTCAGCCTGCCTTTTCTTCTTTGTGGCTCCTCACACTTCCTTCTATCAGCCCTTGCAGAAGTGAATTCTCTTGCAGGGATGAAGAATTTCAAAGCAATTAGGAGGTGGATGGCTAATCTTCATGAAGCTTCACAACAGGTGTCACTGAGCATTACTCTAAACAACTTCAGCATAACTAGGCCAGTGCTTTGGGCTTTCTGGTTTGGCTTCTGCTGCTTGTAGGTTTAAAATCTTTGTAGGAAGCTTTTGGTTTCCTGAGCTGGTAGCAGAATGTTCAAGCTGATGTCTGCAATGAGCAGCCTGGTGGAAGTAGGCAGCAGGCAGGCTGTTAAGACGACTTGTGGAAAAACTGCAAGCCCAACAGAAACCCATGCATATTTTCCAAAAGCAAAACCCCAACAAAACCTCACTGGCTTCATGGTTTGACCTTTCTTCCTCTGCAAGCGTCATGAAATGTAGGGGATAAGGTGACTCTGTCTACCACTGTCTGCAGAGCTGTCCTGCAGCCCTAATGGTGGTGATGGGGAGGAGACTGGGTCTGAGTCACAGACTGAGTTGTTTGCAGTATCAAACTGTGGTTCAGGGGGAGCCTTGTGCATTGCAGCTTCACTTCAAGTGGCACACTCTAATCGTTCACAGTTGTGTCAAATGCCTTGTAAGGGCTGTAATTTTTTTCCCTGTTCCAAGAAGGGAGGAAAGTGACTGCACTACGACACCCAGACACAACTTCACCACCTCTAATGAATGCAAATGAGGGGTCAGCCACAGTTTGCATGAAACTCCAGGGCACTTTCTCTCTGTCCCCTCACTTTTGGGCACTGAGGGCACATGCATGTTTCACAGACCTGTGCCCAAACCACTGGTCAGCAGTCACTCTCTGTCTCCCCAAACTGCTGAGCATTTCTAGCTTATGTTCTCCCCCAACTTTAGCTGCTGCTCCAGTGTTGACACAAGTGTCAGCTTATCCCTGAAGAGGTGACACTGCCTTGTTTAACTTCAATTTATTTAACTTTATCTAGAACAAGCATTTTCCTTGCCAGATTTTTTTTTCCTCTCTCTCCAGTCTTCACCCCATCCCAAAAAGGACTGGAGAGGGATTTATTTCCAGCTGTGCAGGAAAGGAAAGAGAGCAAAACAATTCAAAGTGCAGCCAAATTTCAACTGAAAGATGACATTGCATTTACTGAGCTGTAAATGTAAATGAAATGCTGCTCTTTTACTAAGGAATGGGGAAAGGGAAAGCTTAACTCTGTCAATACAAGTAAAGACAGCTGCAATATCATGCCTTTAACAGCATTTTGCATTATAGTATGGAGAATACTTAGCCCAAGATCTGGAAGGCAAAAGGGCTGAAGCATGAGGAAATTGCCCCCACTTCTGCAAAGACTGCTTCATTCTGGATGGACTCCTGGGCAAGATCTTCTTGTTTGCATTGGGGTTAGAAGAGATCTAGTCTTACACAGATGGGATTCACATGACAACAAACTGGGAAACTGCAGTGTTACAACAGAAGAGAGCTAGTGGAAAGGTGCCTGCTGTTCATCAACAAGATGTGAGGCAACATGGGGGAAAACTGATCTGCACTTACAGTTGTAATTTTGCCCTGAACAAATGTGAGCCTATTTAGTTCTGATTTATACTGAACTCTGCCTGACCTAAAACTGGTCCCTTTTTCTCTTTTTCTAAGTTTTACACTTTGACAGCATCAGGACAATCAGAGTACAGCCAGCCTTCATTTCAACCAGGTCTTTCTCTCCACTCCTTGATTAGGATCGACCCTAACTGAGAGGGTGACTGCCTCAGGATTTATATGCTGAGTGGAGATTTAACCACCGCTTGGAGCTCAATTCCCAGTCTGTGGTTCAAGGCAATCTGCAGGACTTGGAGTGATATCATTTCAGTCAAAGCCTTCCCTTCCTGTCTTTAGAGACTGTTAGAAACTGGGACTGTTGTTCCTCAACTTCTTTCCCTTTGCCAGCCTCATCCTATTGCTTCAGGTTCTTTACAGGGACCTCCATACCACTCAGGTGTGGAGACATCTCTGTAACACTGATACAGGAAGTATTCATGATTTTTTATGCAGAGGTCAGTGTGCAAGGGCAGGCAGACCCACACAACCGTGCCTTGGCCGACTGAGTGCACAGGAGTGGGTGGCAGAGAGCTGTGCCACACCAGCCCGGAAGGCCACCCTACCTTCGGGCAGGAACACTTCCTGCCTATGGGGATGGATCTACGTCTCTGCTTCCACACTGACTTCCTTGTCTGTAAGACAGCATCAGTTCCCAGAAAATGGCACATGGCTGTGGCTGAAATACCAAGAGTGTGAGTCTGTCTCAGGGATTTGCTGCCTTCATTCTGCGCTCCAGCTGTGCTTCATGGCAGATGACATCAGCAGCACTCCTCAAGCCCAGTGTATAATATTCTCAAAGCAATACAGAAACTAATTAATTCCAAGTGTGCCCCTAATTTCCTGACACAGCTTGTATCTGCCTTTACTTTTACACATGCAGGAATCAAGCCCTCTTCTTTCTCCTCATCCTAAGCGGTCTTGAAGTAAGCAACATTAAATAAACATGCAAGGTTGTATATATTCCCTACAGACTGCATGGGGTCTTTGCAATGTGGATCTCATTAAGATCAAATAGGTTAAGGGAATAGCAAACCTGGCATTGAGTAATAAAATAATCATGATAGTCTTTGTGTAAGCCAAAGCTTTCAGAGGAATTTACCACAAAATTCAACATTCCAAAAAGTGTTCTTTAATTTTGCACGTGCAACTAGAACACTTTTTCAGTTTCAAGCCTGACTATCTCATGCTAAACACAAACTAATAGGGGCACCAAAAATAAGAAAACATCAATCTCATGCCAGTCCTGCAACTATTTGATCAAAACTCAACAGAGTTAATAAGTCTTTTCAGAAAATTCAGCAGTTCCTAGATCACATCCCAAAAAAGAATCCTAATGAAGACAACATCCGTTTTAGGGTTTATTTTAGATTCAAATCCATTTGAACCACTCTTAAGAAAAGTTAAATAGCTGACAAAGATGTTATACCTGTCTCAACACCATACGAAATAGATTTGGTTAAATTGTTGTAATTTTACCGGAAGTACACTGTGGCACTATAACGCTGAGCTGACTGCCCATCATCACAAAAGGCAAGTACGCCACTTTTTCTGGAGGACAACACTCAGCTGTGAGCCCCTCTCTGCCCATGAAATTATTTCTTAAACTCCACAGACAGCTGTAGCAAAAGACCATGTATTGCTGCTGCCATTGTAGCCTTCATAATGACATGCAGTGGTGGGCAAAAGTGGTTAATAAATTTGCTCCAAAATTCAGATTGAAAATGGAAGGAGAAATATCCATTTCACATTAATAGTGTGTGTGTGTGTGTGTGTGTCCTCCATTTTTTCCATCAAGTAGTTGCATTTCTCTTGCTCATCCTGTGTCTCATTCAGCTGTTTGCTTGAGGCTACACTGAATGAATGAACATGAATGAGGCTCCAGGAAATGCATTTTTCCAGAGTTTCTACTGTTCACATTGGTGGAAAAAAGCTTAAAAATGTGAGTAAAGTGATTGCTACAGGGTTAGCAACTGTAAAATAAAGAGAAGGGAATCCACTACATAGTATCAATATTTGTTCGGGGGTGTTTTCTCCTAAGCTGAATCCAGTCATCGTAAGGCTGTCACAGGATTTTGGGGTGTTTTGGAATGATGACTACTGCAGCAGGCTGGGTGGGGTAACACTTGAAAAACCTGTGGAAACCAAAGGAACATATCAACTGATATCTGCTTTGCCTGCCTTCTAGTGCTCCTGCCTGTAGTCACTCACAGTTAAGAGGGTCCTTTCCATGAGGGTATAACACATTCCTATACAGCTCACTCTGCACAGTATGCATTTTGTGGAGTCAGTCTGCAAAGATGCTTTAATTTAGGTCACCCAGCCTGAAGCTTGGATTTTTTCCTGCAATTTTGTGGGGTTCCTGGTGTCATGATCTGGGGTGACTCTGCACCATAAAGTATCAATGCAGACTTCTACATAAATCATGCCATTAAAGATTCCTTTACAGCTTTTGGGTTCAAACATGGATATTCCAGCCCCCACAATCACAACACCTCCAGGCCAGCTGTGAATTAGGTGAATTACCTCAAGCTATTAGCTGCAGCACATCTCCTTCCAAGTAATTAATGGGGAGGAGGGAAGAGATGTTTTCCAGACTCCTGGTGTGAGGTAAGAGTTGGCCCCTCTCCTTTTAGTGCAGAACTGGCTAGAGAGGTACCCGCCCACATGAGCCTCAGTTCAGTGACGTGAGGTGCAGGCTCCTGGCCAAGGGGAGCAGCCTGTTGCAGTTTACCCCATGCCATTTGAGCACTAATGAAAGATAAGCAGGGGGGCAGCTGAGGCTGAGACCATGCTGACACCAGGAAAGGTAGCATGCCTTGTTGGCAGCCAGTGGCTTTTCCGGGAGAAGCTATGTGATTGACAGCCCCATCATCCAGCACTGGGCTCCAGTCACGAGGCACCAGCTTCTAGGAAACTGTTGTGACTTTTAATTGCATTTTTTGTTTATTCTTTTTTTTTTCAGAGTTTTGCATCACAATGAGCAACATAATTTTCCAAGTGCTTGTTGCGTGTCCACCTTGGGTTGCGGGTACTCCCAGCCTGGGATTTTCCTTTGGTCACAGTGCCAAAAATGCCTTTGCTTGAGCTGGAAATTACCATCAAGCACAGGGAGGTCTGACCCCATGACTGGGACTATTCCTCAAGAAAGATAAACAGTAACCCCAGACATACCAAACGCTTCTGTGTGAGGTGGAGAAGAACATCTTTCTCTGTTCCACTGAATTTAACAGTAGCCTTGTAAAAAACACTGGCAGATGTTTTAACTACACAGACAAAGCCCCAGATCACATCCCTTATACCCACTATTGACTTCAGAAAGGTCATGAGCCACCCCTGAGGAGGACCATCACCCCATTATCCATTTATAAAATGATGCATCCAAATGGGTGGTGAGCAGGACAAGTGGGAGCTGCCACCTGTGGATCTGGAAGCATGACCTCCCTGCTGGTCACAAGGATGTCAGCAGCAAAAGTCTAATCATCTGGACACAAAAGCACAACCCATAACCAAGGATTAAACTGGTAATAATGGGGAAAACATGGCAAATATTTCTGGGCATTTGGGGTACAGTGGGGCCCAAATTTGAAAAAAAGTTCATTGCAGCAGCAGTTGAAGTGCATAGATAAGTGTTCTCCAAGGTTTTATCACACTTAAATTATGTTTTATTCCAAAACTGCTGTTTTATTGAACCCTTAAATAGTTATTACGCATATTGCATTAACTTACGTTCAGTCTTCCATGAATGCAATCAAGCCCTAGGCTATGCTGTATATTAAACTTCGGCTGGGTTTACTCCCTCCTCCCTATATTTTTCCATTTTTTGCTTAGGCTATAAGTTTTGGTTTTCTTTCCCTGGAATCTTATTATTATTAATTAAAAGAAGTAGTTTCAATGTATCCTTTCTCAAATAATGCAGACTATCTAAAGAATGCTAGTGCAGTTATTTTAATTCACTTCCTTCTAAAACTTCCATTGTAGTTGGAAAATTCTTTGAGACACTTCTGTAATTCCTGTCTAGTGCTTTCCCCCTTCAATATTTTGTTCTATTTCCTTCATTGTTTCCTTCCTCAAGAGCTATCAGGCAGACTTTTCAAGTTTGAGGTTAGCATAGATAAGATGTCTTGGTGTCTCTCAGGGGAGGACTGCACATTACCACGATCATTCTGCCCTTGTGCTGGAGCGCACCTGCAACATCAAAAACTACCCAAGGGATCTCCTGTGGTGGGACATGACATAGAGGTGAGACCAGGCTGAAGACTCTTCCTCTCATTAACACATGCATTCAGCATCAAAATGCTGCTAGCATAGATACTTTAGGTCAAAAAAAAAAAAAAAATAGTCTCCATATTTTCTTCAAAGGAGGAGATATGCTGCAAGGCACCACAGACAATATACTGATATATCCTACATCAGTCAGCCTGGCAGATACTTTCAATGATTTCATTGGGCATTACTCATGTCCAGTCTCCCATTTCTTGGTGATACCATTGATTCAGTCATAGCACGTAAATCCCACATCAGCATCTTCTGACACTTTGACCACTGTTTCCCACTTCTGGCTGTAAGCACTTGCAAATGCCTGTGTTCCAGTTTGATATAATTGTCTATGGTTCCACGATCCATTGCAGGGAACCCATGGACAGATCCCAGTGACATTGAAAAGATTTTTTGGCCATCTAGCAGTGATAGTAATTGATTTGGTTCACTCTTTGCTTAGATTGCAGATAATATTTGCAGGCCTCTGCCCTTCTATACCTAGATCATCTTTCGCCTTTCTAATAAGTATGAAATCACTATTTCCAAGACATGCACAGTTTTAATCTCTGATGACCAACCCCCATCCTACATGTGAAACACACAAAGGCAACAGAGGAGTTCTAAAATGTTACACAGTTCATTTACAGAGTGATATAAAACTGTGCAATTGAGCTAAGTAAGAATTGTTTAAAGGAAGAAAAGAGATGATACAAAAATATCATGACTTTGGGCTGTCACAGAATCTAAAATTGATGAATGCTTTTGCTGAAGTTCAGAAGCAGCGTCTGACTTGTGTCAAACATGGGTCTGTTGTCAGAGACATAGCTCATGCTCTTTTCAAAGCATAAGTGTCTTGCATTGCTGAGATGAAAAAAAAAATAATTAGGTGTGGCTTGGTGTTTACAAAGCTTTCCCATGGGATTTTGTGCCTTTCTAAAGGTGAATTTCAGTTGAAACTCCTAAGAACCCTGGCCAGGTAGGAGTCATAAGGCTGAAATATTTGCTGATTGCAACTTGCTAAAAATGCTGAGGACAGAGGTTTTTGAAGCTATTAGCAATGTTCACTTCAGTTATAATTCCACATTACTGAAAGTTTTGTCTAGGAGTTTCCTGTGATTTCTGAATAGATATGATAACATTAAAGACTCTGATAATACAGTATAATTTTAAAGAAATCTGCACACTAATGGTGATTCTTCACTAAAACTTGGAATTGCTTGTAAGAACACAAGGTAATCAGCTAAAGAAAAAGGAGGCCACCATAAAGAGCTACTGGTTGAAGTGACCAGTCACCTTCACAGAGTGCCTGGCAGGATGCAACCCAGCAACAGCCCAACTCTGGGAAATCTCACTGTTTATACTGTGGTCAACTGCAAGCATCTCATGATGCTAACCACAACTTTGTGGCCTCAGAGGCAGACAACCACTCACTCTCCAGCTCTGAGACAGTCTACCGGTTCCTCGTCCAGTCCTGACCAACAGGGACCCAACCCAAGCTGCGTGGGGCTCATTGTGCTCTCCCCTGTACAGACAAAGCAATGTTGGCCACCTCTCCCTTCTCCTGCTTCCCAACTGCAGCTCAGGTTGCTTCCATCTTTGGGCATTTCTCCCCACTCCCCTGAGATCCTGGGTCTCTCCCCACCTTTCCAAGATGTGGGTTTTCAGCCCAAACAACTGCACGTTCACTTGCTCTAAATGCCCTGGCCCTTTGTACTGCCATCTGCAAGCCCCAAGAAGTCACTGCAGGAAAATACCACCATGGCATTGCAGCTCCTTTCCTACGAAGTGGTGAAATTGCAGTTTCCTTCCTACTGCCTCCAAGAGTCCCTCCATCAGCTTTGCTAGTTCCAGAACAGCTTAAAAAAGCATGTTGTGTATTGATAAATACGTTTTCACTCCANGGGTGCGGGCCTCATTTCTTGTGTTTTTAGAGGAAAATGAAAATTATTTCCTCCCATCTCACTCCTTACCACATACACAGAACAACGGATCATTGTACTATTTGTAACCTATTCAAAGGTTTATGTGCCATTGCACCTCCTCTTCTCTAAACTAAGAACCCCTAGTTGTCTGCAGGACAACTCAGATAATATTTTCTAATTATCTTCTGGCTCTTGTTCGGCTCCATCTTTCACAAAGTGAAGAGGCCAATGCATGTTCCTGCCAAGGCTTCCTGAGTGTGAAGTAGGAAATTTGAGGGGTTTGTCCCCCAGCTGAATCTGTTTTGTTTGAAGTGTCTTCTCTCACTATTAACACCTCCTGAAACTCTTCTAAAAATGCTGGCATAAAATCAGGTCTCAGACAGTGCCAGTTCAACTGCTTTGCTTTTCTGGAGGGAAAAAAGTAATTGCTGTTTGCCATAAAGGGCTTAAATGTACTCACTCTTCACAGAAATACGGCCAGTAGATCTTGTAGCTGCCCAAGAAAAAAAAATACAGGAGTTTTAATGACAAATGGGAGGTAAATATCACTGGCAAAGCCATCCCTATCTCTAAAGTGATGTCTCCTCTGGCTGCAAAAATCTAACTTTCATGACCTCTTCCTTCTGCTCTTTTTTGTAGGTAAGCAGGTGGTTCTGATTAGCCTGCAGGAATGCCCTCCCTGGGCTGGTGCAGAAGTGAACATGCCATACGAAACCTGCAGCCTGCATGAAGAAGGGAAAGGAGTATCCTGCAAAGATCATTGAATAATGATGACTAATGATCCATTTCCTACCTACATGATCTATCTGGAGACATTATCTAATTGACTTGTGTTTTTTCAGCTTCCCTTTTAAAACAAATGTGTTTTAGAGCACAGAAGCCACTGGACTGACACAGGGAGAATGTGTGTTACACTATTTTTCTTCTTAAAGCTGTATTAAATTATCAACAAAATACAGTCTTCCCCCCTTCAGAAATTGTTGTCTAGAAGCAAAAGCTAATTCCTTCTCTTTCTGTGTCCTCTCCCACATATTAAGAGTCCTATAATCTTGTTGATATTGCCCTGTGCCACAGACACAAAATGTCTTTAATTATGGAAATGGGATGATTAAATTAATTTCTGCATGCATGTAGCTTCCACTCTGTTGTTCCTGTTTCCGACATACAGAAAGGCTTGTAAGCCTGTCACCTGATCTGTTTTTTTATCAGTACTGGATGAGTTTGCCTAATAAAAGCTAACATCCCTCTCAGTAAACCTTGCATCATTAATCATCAGCAAAGTCACACTGAGGTAACACATACTTAACAGCAGTGGATCCAAACACATGTGATTTTGTGAAAGAGAGGTGACCAGTGGGACATGCCACACATATGTTAATATATACGGAAATGTACTGAACAGCCAAAAGGAAGAACGTTAATTTTCTTTTGTCTCACATACGAAAATGAAAATCTTTCAGACATGAGATACAGACCTTAAGGTTGGCTAGCTTGAATTTGGCATTGGAGAGGGAGAGTCAGTAGACAATGGCAGAATCCTTTTTCAAAACTGAGTAAGTTAAAAATTCACTTAAGCATTGTTTTCAAAATGGAAAAATGTAATGGCTATTTTATGTCTACCTGTTCATTTTTCCTGCATTATATCTCATGTTTGAAACAAGCAATTTCCAGAACAGAAGTATACATACTAGTTTTAATTGTCCACAGGCTTAAAAACTGCCAAGTCAAAGAGTGAAAAAGTAACACAGGAGGAAAAAATAGTGGGAGAATTTGCAAGATATGAAAAATAAGAAAAAAAAGGAAGTTTTCTGCTTTTGCAAATGGTAAATAAGCTAACGATGGTAAATAAGCTAAAGAACAGCTGAGAAATAACAATCTTTTCTTCTGTTTTTACAGAACTTTGATATTTTTCCCCCTGGAAGCTTCAGATGCCTTGAGAGGCTCCTGACAACCTCCCCAGGGCATAGATCGGTCAGGCTCAAGTGTCTGAGCTCTGCAAACACATCCGCATCCAGCTCTCCCTTGTAAGAGACAAGCTGGAGATCAGAGATCACACATGAGCTTAATAACAGGCATATTTTATGCATCATTATTATTCTGCAGCTTTGCGAAACCTGGCTTGGAAAGTCACACTGCATCTCCCCAAAGACAGTTTTTCTGGTTTTGTAAGTAAACTATCCTACTAAGAGGAGTGTAATCTAGACATGGGCCAGAGTCCTAAATGTTAAGTGGCTCTAGGAGGAGTATGCAGTTCAATGAATTGGTTTCAGTGGGTTTCTCAGGAGTTACCACTGACTGCCCTGTAAAAGAAGTGGTGGGGAACAGACCATCTCATCAGACAATTTTATTTCTATTTTGAGCTATGGCATTTTGTCTGCTGCCCAAGAATTTACGCAATGTCAGACAAATGCTATCACATCCAAACAACTGATGATCAACCTTTTTCCGGACCAGTTTTGGAAGAAGACACTAAAGCTCATAACCATTCTCAGAATCACCCTCTGGGGACCAAAGGACAAACTTCAGACGAACCCTTTTTTCTCCAATCTTCTCCTAAAAAGGCTGCATTTTATCTGGGTTGTCTGTCCATGACCAGTGTTTGAAAACAAGAGGATGGCTGTAGTTTCAAGCCTCATTGCCTGTGTGATGTCCCAATTCACAACAGTAATGAGGAGTTATTTTCTTTCAGACTCTGTACATTGTAAATTGCAAAATATTAAGACATCACTGTCCAATCCTGCTCCTGTTCCTATTAACAGGTGTTTCATTACTGTTCTCTGTGACAGCAAAATCCACCCGGAAATATCCATATTTCAGACACACCTGGACATACAGGATTTACACTTAAGTTGAAGTGATAGACACTTCTACAGTGGCACAGAGCTCATTACCTCAGACATCACATTCACATACAACCAAAAGGAGAAGTGAAACTAACAAGTCCATTTTACATTTTCTACTTGTAAAGCATTTCCTCTTCCTAATAGAAGGACTGATCCCATTGGCATCAATAGCATGTTTGCTATTATTTCAAGGTGAAATAGCGTTAAACGTTTGTGTGTGTATATGTGCGTGCACGCATGTAGTCAGGCTTTTCCTCGGAACAAAAAAAAAAAAGATGTATATTATGGTAAGACATTCAGGCACAGGTCTTCTGCCTTGCCAAGATATTTTAGCTATGTTCATGACACTGTTTTAGTCTTGTATAAGGTAGTACTGCCTTTTCTCAAATAATCTATTGCTATATTTTAATTACACATCCAAACTTTCAGTAAGGAACACAGGAACTACAAGGCAACCTGCACAACCACTCCTAAGAAAGGTCATGCCCCATATGTAACTCTTTTTACACACTAGGGTCAGCAGTCGTGCTTAATATCTATGAGATATTCCACAATGACGTTTGAGGTCATATGTATTTTTATTCTTAGAAGCTGATCCCATTATCAGATTTCTGAGAAACACATAAGCACTTCCTCCAGGCTCCTCTGTTCTTAGAAAACAAGTTATTGCTGTCTATTATTTGGCAGCAGGGGAAGGTGACCCCTATCATAGATACTGGAGATAAGAAAAAGCTTCTTTTGGGAGAAAGAGTAGCTGTGGGACAGTCCGTCCAACACGAGGAATCTTTAAACATTTTTAGTAATGAACACCGAGGCTATCCAAAGCCCAGTTTTGCAAAACAGGAATTAAGTAGCAACGGCAAGGTGTGTGTGATTCTCCCAGGGTTGCGCACATCTGCAGCAGAGCCAGAGAAGTGGTCTGCCAGGCGAACCAGGACAATAACAGGCATATCACAGTCACGCAATGGCATTGCCTAGCTGCTTGCTCCTCCCTCCAAAATCTCTCAGGGAGAGACAGAAGCAGGGGTAGGCTAGCCCTGCCGGAGGCTTTTTCCCCCAGACTTAGTTCTGCCTAGCAAAGGAAAGCTATGAAATAATTATCAATGAGAAAAAAATGTCTAGTATTATCCCTCCAGTCCCAGCTGTCCAAATAATACAGGAATATTAGAGATATTATTAAAAACACTGACTCAAGCTCATTCCTGGTGTATCTTCACCAATGGAGGCAGAGCTGCAGTAGCTGAAATTAACTTATTATGTCCAAAACCCAGTACTAATAAGGTATACAGAGTGTCATACTACATGGATCTTGCAGTTAGAACTAATGTCCTTACCTTATAAAACAACAAATAAATCTGATAGAGTGAAGGCCAATAACATTAATGCTAATTAAAACGGCATTCAAAGCAGGCTGTTGTTCCACTGCTCGAGCTGAAATGCCTGCTCAACAGCAGCTCCACCTCACTGGGAGGAGAGTACTGACCCACACTCCTCTGGCAGGAGAGAAACTAAACTGATGGTGCTGTTTGGTGATCAGATAATGCCACTGAAGGTTTTCACATGCACACTTTGAATCCAAGCTAGACCTTCAGTTTTCCTGCAGCTGAATCTCTCATTGAAATTATGCAAACATCCTCTCAGGTTTCAGATGAATTCTTCCTGTGGCTGTGATCTGGCCCAGGTTCATGTGAAACAGACAGGTCTGGTCCAGAGCATGCTCACGATGGAGACCTCATCAGCGTGCTCTCTTGCTGGTCCCAGCAGCTCATATGCAGTGCCACAGAACAGCAGAATAAATCACTCACAACCTTGCCTGTTTCTAGCTGGTATTCCTGTTATGATTGTGCTGCAGAAGGGAAGACGGCCAGGCAGAAAACAAGAGAGGCTTCAGTGCTATGCAACAGGCACACATCTGACTTCACAAAGGCTCTGGACTGCAGCCCTTAAAAGTAATTTTGTGATGTTATTCACAACCAGCACAGAGGCTGTACATAATGGTTCGGAGCAAAGTAGACTGAGAGTTTTACTGCCTTCCCTCACCCTAGCTTAGGTGGGAAAAACAGTGCCAGTCCTGCTGCCCAAACCAAATGCTCCCACCACATCTCTGGTCTCCTGATGCAGGATGACAGTGAAGTGGAAAGCAAAAGCTTTTCTATTTGTTTAAGCTTTTCTTTCTGGTTAACATATGATTTCCCCACAAAATCTAGTGAAATCAAGCTCCATACATAGGGATGGCAGGTCTGCCCCTGCCTCCACCCCAAAATGAAATCTCCCAGGTGTGGTTCAGGACAACCTCTGACTTGCCCTACTTCTTCCCTTCTGCCCACTATGAGGCACTTCCCTACTCTCCCAACAGCAGTCACAGCCATATTGCCTGGCTTTGCCCTGTTGTCAGGGGATTGTCATGGTGTAAACTTTCACTTTTTAAACAGAAATATTCCAACAACATAGTTTTTGCAAGCTCGCATTTCCTGGCTTCCATGTAAGATTAGCCTGACTTGGGGAATACCTCACCTCACATTTTTTCTCACCCTCCTGAACCTGCTGAAATGTTTTTGCCAAAAGACATACAGAGTCCTGAGCTCAGGAAGGACAGTTCATGGAAAGGCAGAGGTGCTGGATGTCCTGAGTCTCAAGTCCTGGGTGAACTTCAGCAGCTGGCCAGTTTGGCATCTGCTTTAAGTCAACGCTCATCGGCTCTCTAGACCTAGGGTTCAGTTTATGTTTGGCCCAGAAGATGAAAGGGAGAGATGCCACGAGACAAAAATAATATTGTTGAAAATGGAGTTGCCTTTCCACATGCAGCTTATCTGGAAAAGAAGGGAGTTAAGCGTGGTAAGAAACAGCTGCTTGCGTTGGAAATGAAATGTCAGTTTGAAGGACAGTACTTCAGTATTTCACAGAATAGTCACAGGATAAGTTTCTATATACTAACTTCCTCCTTATTACTTGGTACCACAGGTTTTGCAGTGGGTGGGATGAGTTTGTTTCTTTTTTCCTTTTTTTTTTTT
>VZTL01022052.1:19037-42153 GCA_013400535.1 Scopus umbretta
TGTGATGGCAGGAAAATCCTCATTTTGGCAAGGCCAATAGCTTGACAGGGCAACACACGTGACTTAATTTTACAAACAGCCTTGTGTCTTTCATTTAACAGCTTGCAAATGAGTGTGCATGAAGCAAAACAGTAGCCAGTGGAGTATGAGTAATCCAGCTGAGAATGCAGTTTGTTACGGGGATGCAGAGAGTGCCCACTCACAGCATGCATCACCCACAGCAGCAGCTGCAGCGTGGGAGTCCCCTGCCAAAAGGGAGACATGAGCCGGCCATCACACGGGGCTTGGTGGTGGATGCATTGGTTTTGTTGGACGGGAATGACAGCAAGGAGCACAGGGGCTGAATGACCTCTGCTGCCCGGTCCTGCTCCTTCCCCTGATCTCCTGCACCTCTCCTTGAGATGCACCTCATGGGATTGGCTTTTTGAGTTCCTTTATCCTCCCTTGAGGACTTAGAAGCTTCTTTCAAAGCTTATTGAAGTGACAATGGCCTTTCACCCATCCTGGGTCTCAGGTACCCACAATCAGCTGTGATCCTCCCCTTGTACCACTTGTTACAAGAAGAAATCTCACTCTTTATAGCCTTTCTGCACTTGGGGAAGACCCGTCTCATGTTGCGAATCCCAGCCTTGCCTCTCCTGCTTTCTACCACCATACAAGCACATTATCACAGACATGCTTGGTCCTGGGATCCAGCCTGTTTCCAACAAGAGCACTTGCAATACTTTAACCTTTCTGTTTTCTTATATTATGAGACCCAGATAGGCATTAATGTTTCCATAAAGCATGGAGATGTTAAAGGGGGAAATTTGTGACTGATCACAACATGGGTCTCAGTATTAGTCTTAAATTTGTCATTCATTTAGCAAAGCTTGGATCCCTAACCAGCATTCAGTTTCAAGTAGGTTTCTGATTAGGAGAAATGGGCCAGCAGGCACAGTGGGGTGCTTTTCCCAGCATTAGTTTTAATCCCTTTTTACAGATTGAATTTTTTATTTACATTAAATTAACTCTGGAGTTCAAAATGTTGTTCTGCTTATTAAAAGGCTCTGGCAATGAAAAGGTGGGAAGTGGTCTGCAATGAGAATTTGAGGATTGATGTCCAAATGGCAATTTGTTGTATTTTTAGGCTCGAGATTCCCAGCTGTCTTGAGATTAAAGCTGTATCTAGGGGTAGTATGAGAGTTATGTGTTGGTTTAAGACTGTGATAAACAAAAAGTGTCATCAGTATCACACCTAAAGGTCACTTAATTCAATTAAAAGCTGCTTCAGCACTTGTCTTTGGGTCTTTTTACATATCTTTATATTAATGCTGGGCTAGCTAATTTACAGCTAGGGTCAGAAATCAAAGTAAAATGTTAAGATGGAGTTAGAAGCAGAGAATACATCATTACACTGAAATAAGTAATAATGCGAGAGCTAGTTCCCTTACTACTTCCAGTCCACAAATATTTAGGGATCAAGAGGCTCATTTAGCATTTGGATTATTGTTAAGGCCGTATGTTTATGGGAAAGAGTGGAGAGAATGACAAAGTGCATGCACTGGAGGCTGCTACCTACTCGAGGCCATGGTGCAAGACCAGCTTTCTGGCTTCCCGAGGGTATCCAGGCACAGCAGGGCAGAAACAAACTGAGGGTTAGGTGGGGCTTACCATCGGGGCCAAGAGAGACCCATAAGCTATGTTTATAATTGGGTTCAGCACAGATGCCATCCTACCTAGAAGGTTAACTTCTAATGTGGGCTTATTTATTGCTTTTAGGCCAGATGCTTGTAGAGGTGACTTGGTTATGTTTAAGACCCAGGGCTAGCAGCAGGGTCCAGACTTGAAGGGTGCACTAGTAGAGAGTATATTTAGGACAGACAGACAGCCTAAAAGCATAGCTGGTCCCAGAATTCATCACCAGCTTGCTTTTGGTCAGTGGAGTCAGTGGGTGTTACTGAAACTGGAGTTAGAAGTATGGCTAGGATTTGGACTGGGATAAACTGAAGCACTGGAGAAGCCATAGGATGAGCCATTTCTGCCAGTGCAACTTTAGGACAGCAAAGGCCCATCTCAAGGCATGCTTTGAGCTGCAGTTGATCGTGATCCCAGACTCATCCCTGCTCTTGGGAGGGTGTGTGACTCCAGCACAATTCCCCTTCCCCAGCTCCCCTACTCCTGCACCTCAGCAGAGCCCAGGGCCATCCCTGCCTGGGCCACTAGCACCAGGAAGGAGTTAGGAAGAGCCATGGGGCTACTGGGAGGGCAGTGTGTACTCAAAGTTAGGCTTCAAAGTAGGAGGAGGCAACAATAAAAACCATCAGGCCAGGTTCAAGTACTGTCCACAAGCTGCTCAACATTGTCTCTTTGTGTGTTCTGATTTTGGCTTTTGTCACCCTTCACTTTCTCCCTTTCCTTTTTGTAACAGAGTATCACCAATAACCTAGGACACAGCCCCACACACCCCACAAACCTAAGATCTAAAAATGTGCAGCGAGCCACACAAGGTCCTAACTTAGGCTACTAGGTTCTTCTCAGGTTTTTTTTTTTTCCCCTTGTTTTCTCCCAGTCTGAACTTCAACCTTAATCACAGCCCTTGTTTTATATACAGTTTTAGATCTGGTCTGGTGACCTCTGTGAAACCCAAACCTCAACGCCATTCTGTGTTGAAGATTTTTAGAAACTGAAACCCTAGTTCAGTGACATTAAAGCTAAACTTAACACTTTCTTCCTGTTTTCTTTCTTCAGATACTGTGATACTGCTAATTCCAACACTAGCAATACCTTAATATGAACCCTAGGCCATTGATACCTATGAACGTCAGGTAAAAATAGCTTGGGAATAATGGTAATACTAATTTTCAACATATCTGGTGACCTGTTTCAAATTTCTTCCTCTATCTAATTATTTACCTGAACCAACACCTAATGCTGTTCTCAAAGTCATGCAACACCCATGAAACCCAGATTTAAAAGTAATTGTGGGACCACGTGTTACTGCTACCAGTCCTACCAGCACCTCATTTCTTCAGTTTCCTGAATCCTAATCATATTCCCCCAGGCTTAGGTACAGACCACTAAAAATGGAAGACCTAAAAACTTCCCTGTAACTAATGCCTATTTCCTCTCACCTCCATCTGGAACCTTGTCCTGAACATCCTCATCAGAGGTTACCATTAATTTCTATCTGCCTAAATCCCTTTCAGATGCTTGGTTACTGTCCTGTAACACCAGTGCTTTTCTGAACAAGAAGATGTGGACCCAGGCTGATGCCAGCTCTCAGCACAGCACAGCTGATCCTTCCTGAATTCCCCATTTCTCCATATCTCTAGTTTTTCCCCATCTCCCTAACTCCTAAAAGTAGCTACAGGGACTTGTGTGAATATGAATCCCAAAATGTTAATGTACTCTTAGGACACATTCAAGCAACAGCCCCAAATGCAATCTGCTTTCAGGTCCTTCCTTCCCCTGTATCCTACCCACATTTCCTAGACTGATCCCTCACCAGACCTGCAACTCCTGTCCTAGTTTTAGTCTTCCTGCTAGGTCTCTAAATGCTGTCAAACTTTCATCTTAACATTCCCAATTTGCACAAAGGAAAAAAAAAATAGCACCCCTGTGAATGTATTACCTTTTATTTCTTCACCACTTTGTCTCCTTTAAAACCTAACACTGATCCCAAATTTTACCCTGATACTAACCATAGTTCCACATCACCTATAAATGTAAGACATGTTTGTTTCTCTGAGAAAGATGACTAACCAGGTTCTCAACCCTAGCCTCAGAATAAATCTCATAACATCTGAGAGCCCCAAACCTAAAAGAGTTCAGCAATATATTTTTGGTCAATTGCTTAGTGCAGGAGTCATTTTTTCTCCCACACATGTACCTTTAATTCTCATTCAATGCCTCACTTTTCATGCAACTGGGGCTATAATAATAATAATGTTTCATAGTTCTCATAATAATGTTTATGTTAACCATGTAAACCATTTATGTAAACCATGATACACCTGGTGGGTGCTTCCTTACAGTATAAGACCTTGCACAAAGTGAAAAGGCAAAGAAAGAAGGCCAAGGCATCCTATTCATCCAGCTAGAACAAAAGGAAAGCTCTGCTGCACATTAGGAAGGCCTTCTAGTAAGAAATGGGGAAACATAAATTGCTTTTAGGTAGATACCACCACAGAAAGAAGTCTGGAGAGGTCCAGCACCGATTTCTGGCTTGCCATAGGCAACTCTCCCCTGGGAACCTGTGACTCTGAGAACAAAGGGCTTAATGTATGGCTTTGACATATTTAAACAGGCCACAACTCAAAAGGATTGGAAGTACACAGGAAGTGTTATTTCTGCAATGCATATGACAACTTAAAGTGACACAAACTGTGGTGTTAAATATGTAAGCTTATCATAGGACAGAAAAGGCACCCTTTTCTCAAGTTTTCAACCAAATGCTTGAAGAAGGATACAGTATTGAACTGTATTAAATGACCTTTACAGTCCCTGGCAAGAGAAAGATGGGAAATAATTTAAAACTTAAGGAGATCAGAAGGATTGAGTTTGGAACAATTGACACACTAAGCCATTACATTTCTCTGAACACTGAAATATTTTGACTGATGCCATCTAACTACATGCAATACTCACCTAAATCTTTTGTGAATCTGACACAAGTTACTTCATGGAGAAAAGGCAAATAAGCATTTGCAATGGATGCTAAGAAAAGGTGGTCTTCTAGATTTTCAGATCAGGCACCAGAGAGATGATGTAGTCCAGTCACAGGAAATCTCTTTCAAATGCTCCTTCCCCCAGGACAGAAGAAAAATTGCTTCCTTTTCCTATGCCCTTGTCATCCAGAGGTCACGGAGAAAGTCTAATGGAAGGAAAGCACCCCTGGTTTACTTGCATTTACTACACTTAGCATGCTCATGTTTGGATTTGGGCTACGCAACATGTCTTCTCTAAGGTCAGTGCTAGAAAGTTCTCTATATTGTCTGGACAGTAACATAAGCTTTTGCTTAGACAGATGTCTCATTGTGAAGACTAATTTGCAGAATATTTATTCAGTTTCACTTACTTAATCAGTGAGGTACGGTTTACCGACTGCTTTTAATGACAGTGAAAATTTTGTGGTATTGCCTATAGCTGTGATTTTCTAATAGCAAGGTTGCTCAAAGGAAGATTTTCAACGGTGATTGAATTTTTTTCATTCTTTTCTGTTTGGAGGCTCTCTTGTAAATCAAGTTCAAGGAAAAAGGCCTGTTTGAATTTCACATTTTGAAAGGATAAGCTGAAAATTGAAAAGGAAAATTTACCAAGTATACCGTGTTTTGAGAACAGATAGAGAGGAAATGTAATTCTGGATTGAAACTAAGGATTTCCTTTTGTGAGTTTCTACATAGTCTTGTTTGGTATAGTGAAACAAAAATTTCCCTGTTTCATTCATTAAGGTGGGGAAGTGTAGATCTTGTCTTTCCCCTTCGGCTGAAAATAATGTCCCTCAATGGAAAAGTCTTCTCCTGTTGGCATAACATGTGGGACGATCTGCCTCCATTCTGGATAAGACTGTAAAATAAAGATCATTGCTATCCCATGTCTTTCTGTGAAATGGAGATTCAGGTTTCTGTGCAGCCCTGGAGGAAGCACCCTGTTGCACATGTTCAGCAGACGTCTTCCCTCTAGGTTGGCAGTGGGTCTGCTACAAGCATGACATTCTGCATTTAGGCTCACACTCGTCACATAAACCTTGATGTCCAGCTCCTAGGGGTGTCAATGGGAGACAGAGGCAGAAGCACCTCCGTGTTTTTGGACTTCATTCTTTACCTCAGTTTATATTTTTTACTTCCATTTTTTACTTCCATTCCTGGTCACATCAACAGGATGACTTCACTGCACCTACACACCCATTTCAGGCAGATGAAGACAAAAAATAAGATTGCTCTGAGGCACAGCACTTCCCTTCTACACCTTGGTGTGTCAGCTCCTATGTTACAGCAGTGCTGGTTTTAGTTCAGCTCATCAGATATCCAAGATCCATCTGTGAAAGTCAAACCTGGATAAAGACTGGGTCTTAAATAATTCTGCTGTTTGGGCAAATTGTAATAAAAAATATTTATTCAAGCTTTATTTCTCTTTTTCTGTGCTGTGTTTATACACATGCTCTCCAAAAAGTTTCAAATGCCCAGTAACACAAAAGGCTTATTTCAAAAGCCATCGGATTTTCTTTCCTCCTTTCTTATATCATTGTGTTTGTTTTATGACATCCAATGCAGCCAATAGATGAGCCAGTACTACAAAAAGATGCTGTTCTTCCAGATTTGAAAGGAAATGTACTCATTGCCAGCTTGGAGATATGAGCACATTTGCTAAAAGAAACACCCACCAAACCCATATATCTTTGTCATTTTAGTTAAGTACTTTATGAGTCAGACATCTGGTCTTCACTGGATGCCTCTGCATAAGCTCTTTGTTCAGCGGGCTGAAACAGTCCCAAGGCTGTTTGTAAAGACTGTGCAGAGCAAGCCTTGTCTTCTCCAGCTGGGATGAGAAAAGCATGCACAAGCTGAGGATCCTTTCCCTAATGTAGTACAACACAACCCATGAGACATTTCTCTGAGATAATCCGTACATACCTTTTTTGTTTAGATTACTATCCTCTCCAAGTAATATCATGCAAAAAAGAATGGGAAAAACCTACCAATAAAGGCTTCATTCAGGAATGGAACTTTTTTTCTAATAATCCCCAGAGTGGATTCAATGTCAGTGACTTTTCAGTGTTTTTGAGACAGAAACTAACAATGATAAGGACGACAGACATACCCAACTTTACTAAAAGAAATATTTCGACTCAAAACACTTAGGCTGCATTTATAAACCACTTACTGGGGCCTGATTTCCGTTGCTTTGATGTCAATGTGCTTTAGTTTGAAATTCAGTGTAAATCAAGTCCCCTTTCAGCCCCAGGAAAGGAAAGTCCCAGGAATGGGGAAGGTGCCAACAGTGGGAACTTCCTTGTGGGCTTGTTGGGAAGAGTGGCTGCTAGATCGGGATGCATAGAGAACTGGCCTTTGCAGCTCTGGGTGGGTGGATGTGGTATTGATAAGACGGTTTCAGTGCGATTCAGCTTTCAATATTTGAGCCAGAAGTCCCAGAGGAAAGCTGAGAATCCAGAACTTGGCTTTGAGAAGACTGATGTATCTTGGAAATTGGACCTTGCTTTTCTCAACAAAAAAGGCAGAGCTTAACTCCAGCCCCAGATGAGCCACCCCTATAACACTCCTCATGAGTATACCCAGACTAACTTTGTTAACACCTGCCAAAAATTATCTCCTCATCAACCTCTAGCAAGATGGTCTTCCCTGGGATGACAGCAGTGCCAAGGGGGATAGCTCTTTCCTATCCTCTACCAGATCAAATATTTGCCCTCATCCAAGCCTTAGCTGTAGCCACCGTTATTCTACATGACCTTTAACAGCCAGAGTACTGTGATGGCTGAATAGAGTAGTGGGATGTTCTTGCCCAGACTGCAGGTGTACCACTGAAAAATTGTGCATAAAGCAGGAGCATGTTTATCTTGAACAGTTGCAACAAGCAGCTACTCAGCACGCTGACCTACTGCTAACTGGCCAGAATCCCACTTCCAGTTGGATGTGACACGTGAGAAGGAAAAGGGTCTGGCTATGTGAGATAAATTTCAGGGAAGCAAGTGCTTAAGCACACACCTCTAAATATCGGATACAGAGGGGGTGGAGGTGAACACCAAACACACCAAAAGATGGGCTAGACACCTTAGCTCTGTGTCGGCCAGGACTAATTCCTTCATAAATAGTTCACGCCATCCTGCTTTCATAAGCCTACAGGTTAGAGGGGAAATTCAGCCAGAATGGAGGGAAATCAGAACATTCCCTCTCATGAGGTTGGGACCTAAATTTAGAAAAAGTCATAACAATTTTGGGAGCTTGGTTTCACAGCAGAACACAAAGTCCCCTAATCTCAGTGACGTGAAACAGAATGTGGGATCTGGAGCCCTCTAGAAAATCCTGTCTCAGACCAACATGACAACAAGAAAGCATTGGTGGGAGGCCATACTTACCCAGATCATCTGATGTGCGGTTAACCAGAGGGGGAGACCATTTTTTTCTCCCAGACTGTATTCTACGTATCACATGGGACACCTGGTGCTCTGTTTCCCATTAGGCGTGCAGGGTTAGGCTGGGATATGTGCTTGTTATTGTGACTATGTCATCTTGTCATTAGGAGATCTTCAGCAAACAGACCCTCTGATGGCTTGTTTACAAGTGTGGAGATGAAAACCAAAGCAGTAATTCTGCTGCTCACGTCTGTTTGCTTGGATGCGCTAGTGCTGATTATGCCTTCAGCGGGGCATAAATCCTTTTTCTCCCTTTTGTGTCTCCACATCCACAGAGGCAGAAACAAAGCTATCAGTGTCACATCTTTGCTATTAGTCTCTCCTGCTGGCATGGAAGTACTTATAATTTTACATTTTAATGGCCATGGTCAGACCCTAAGCCCCTGACCATAATGTTTGCCAGGTTTCTCCCCACTGTGGGAGCCCAGGATCATCCATCACATTGCAGCAATCTCCCCTCCACCCACAAAGCTGATCAAAAGCCCAGGGAAATGACCACAGCAGTGACCCCATGCTCTTAACCATGAATTAGTGACTTTGATGGCCAGGAGGCCAACACAGATTTTCAGGACATACCCAATGGCAGCTAATTGCCTTTCAGCATGTTGAGAGGTTTTGACAATTAGATCCAACAGCCAGAAATGGGTTTCTTGGAGAACTACATCAGTTTTCTATTCACCTGTCCTCTTCACTTGCATGAAGCTTGTGTGTTTGGATGACAATGGATATCCCCATTCCAGACCATGAGGTGACTTGTGACTATGTTTGGTCCAGACATTAAGGAGATGAAAGATTTTATAAGCACTATATAAATTGCTTTATTATTTGCAGATGTTCTTGTGGCATTAACAGATACTATAACCATGGCAGTTATTTATCAACTATAGACTAATATATTAACTAAACAAAATATAGACTACAGTCTATAAACCATAGACTAATGATTAACAATTAACTTTGGACTAATTTATTAACTATATTGACAATTGTCTATTATATATCCATTTCTGTCTAGTCTGATATACTGAACAGATAACCCCTCAACAAACTTTGGATCTAAATTCTTCAAAACCTCTCACAAGTTCCAGCATTTAACATTGTGCCCTCACAACCACCAGCAAAATTACAAAATGTGACAGAATAGCCCTAACCACAGCAAAACAAACCCCTACATTTATTTTAATTAAAAATCCCATGCCTGTGTGTGTAGATACATTAAAAGCCTCTACAGCACTCCTGCACATACTGTCGTCTCAGATAATAAGCCAATTCAAAGCTTGTATCTGATTCAGGTGCAAGGTCTTTAAACTAGGTATGGGCTCTAAGGAACTGCATTTAGCTCACTGACCATGCTTGATAATTCACACCTCTCATGACTAGTGTGGGTAACCTTATTTTAAAGGTACAGCATGTTTGTTTCCACTTGGAAAGCACCAGCAACACCCGTGGGTGAAATGTCATGTGAAGGAGGTAACTTAGGTAAAGAAGTTTGACTTCTTGAGGAAACAGCACTGACGGGGTAAAACTGGGGGACTGAGAGGGAGTTAGGTCACTGGTGCCAAAAGCATGGCTTATTATCCTAACTGATGTGGTCTTGCTCTTTTGCAGTTTTTTGCTGCTGTGCCCATTTGTGTCTTTTTACCTCTTACTTCCATTTTTATCTTTTGACCTTGACTTTTACTATGTGCTTCATCCAACATTGTGCATGGTGTGGATCTAACCCATGAAAGAGGCTCCAGGGCACAAGCTTTATACAAATAATCCCTGACAGCAGCAGAAGACTAACACCTCTTCTAATTGAAAATGCTGTCAAGCCCTTGAAAAAATCTGTGTCAGGGCAGAGGACTCCTTGGTTCTCAGCCAACACACACCCCTGCATGCCTTCCTTCCTGATTGCAGAAGGAGATGCAGGATAATCAAGCCTTCAGCCTCACTGGTCTCCAGATGCTGTCCCCAGCATAAATACTTGGATCAATTAGAGGAAGTCTATGAATTACCACTTAAGAGGCAAAAAAAAGAAAAAGACAGGCAAATGAATGCAAAGCATACAACAAACACAGATTTTGCACCTACAGGTATATTTCAACAGTCCTGTAACTATTCCTAAATTGAAAAGTGTCTTTTTTCTCGCTTTTCAAGCAGTTCCATCCCTGCATTGTGGCGGCAGCTCCTGAACAAATTTCTGAAATAGCAATACATTAACACTGCCAGCACAGCTCACTAATGACTGAGGAGCTCTGAAGAAAAAATATTTTTTTCATTTTTCTAGCTATGCTGTTTGCCAAACCTGTATTCCCAAACAGGTAGTTAAGTGTACTTCAACCGGACAAAGAGTCCTAAGAAACACACACTCAGCCTTACTTCCTGACATGCTCTGAATTGCTTTTAGTTCCATATTTCTGTACAAACACACCTAGTGGCTAAATTAGAGGATACGAGCTACAGCAAATTACAGAGCATGTTTAGACTCACAGGCCTGCTCCTCATAGTTAGGGGGAGGTTTGCTTTGAAACATTTCCAGGTTTCCCTCCTTGGTTTGCATTTTCTTTTTCAAATGCCCCTTCCGCCTTTCTATTTATGTGTCCCTCTTCCCTTTCAGCACCTCAGCAACCCCTCTTGGCGTTGCAGGAGGGAGCACAGAACAAATGTCCTCCATTTGAAAGAGTAAAATAAAAGGCATCCAGCTGCTTTCCTGCTCTGCCTTTTCCCTCTGCTCCCCAACCCTCTCCATCATCCTCCCCATGTCCTGCAGTTTTGTCTTTTCTCACAAGGTCTGTCTCTGCTGGTGTGTGCACAGTGTCTACAGCAGGTTTGGCAGGTGGGAGGGCTCTGGCCATAGGTGCCGGACTTGGCTGGTATGTGCCACCACCAGAGCCCTCAGCACTTGTGGTGGGACAAGCAGCAAGGAGGAGCAAGTAGACATGCATCCTCTTTGCTCCTGTCTGGACTCATGTTGCAACCACACATCCAAACACAGCCCAGTGCAAGTCCCTCGGTACATCACTTGGCAGTGGTGCTTCCTCTGCTTGGTCACCTGCACTCAGCTAGGGTGGTTTGGAAAGCCATCCATCCACTTTGCGTTCACAGTAAATCTGAAACTTCTAGCTTTTCTGAACTCCCAGTGAAAAGCTGCACAGCAGAAATACAGAAAATGGCACTGGAAGTCCAAATTTGAGAAGCACCTACTGGACATTGTATGGATTTCTTGTTACAGGGTACAGTAAAAATATCTGTTTTAAATGGTTGTTAGCCAGATTGACTTTAACATAAATGCAAAAAAGTAACTTGAAGTCTTTATAGTTCATGCTTTTTAAATGTTCTTTACCGTGGCCAAATGTAGAATAAAGATATATAAATAAATAATTTATGCATATTATAACCATGGGAACTTCTCTAGAAACATCAGGCAAAAATATTCTTATTGTCATTTTGCTGGGCTTTGAGTCTGAAGTAAATTTTAAGATACTTTTTTTTTGCAGGTCCTCAGCTATGCCAGAACACTAAATGCAGTTAGAGGTGTTAAAAGGCAATTTTCAGTATAGTCTCTTCCTAAGACTATGGGTACCTGAGGTCTGAACCACACACAAGATTATTTAGAACAGCGCTAAGACAGCTCTAAGTCACATGTGTTTGTACCTAGAAGTTTAAATATCAGAGACAGTCAGAAAATCACTAAATTTTGGCAAAGCCCACTCATGACTTTTTTTTTCCATCAGCAGAAGAAGCTTTTCTCCCTGCTTTGTATCAAGGAGTTGCAAAGCAAGAAGATTTGAGCAGAGAAGTCAAAGCCAAACTGGACCTCGGGAAAATTGTTGCCGAGCTCTGTCATCAGTCCAAACAGAAATGCTCTTGTGTTCATCTTAGACCACTATCTTAGACCACTATTGCAAAGCTGTGCAAGTTCAGTAACTATGTGGAAGGACAACAAAAAAGAATCATTGACGGACAAACATAAAGCTATAGTCTTGAAAACTAGATGACAGAAATCTAGGAGAAATTGAGACATAAAACAAGCAGGTATGATCAATGAATGTTAGCTGGGGGAATGGATTTTGACAAAACTGAAAGTAATGGCACTTTTCCAAGAAATTACTTAAATCTATCTGCCAGGACTGAAATGAGGAGTGGCACCACTGAACGGAGACTATGCTCTACAAAATGTGAATGCCACCTTGATCATTTCACAGAATCAAGGTGTGAAATTAGCAAAGGGCTCCAAGAATTGTTCCTAACACAGCAGATGTGCAATCATGCTTGTTAATAACGGGATTTCCATGAGATGACTGCCAAATGGTAGCACTTCACATCTAGCTGCTGGCTCCACACCCACAAATCAGTCTGTTACATGTCTAAGTGCTACCATCCACTGAGCTTTAAACTCACATGGATCAACGGGATGATGTTTAAGTGGTACCATCTGCATCCACTAAAGTGTTGCAGGAACAAAACTGTTGAGAAATTAATGATACAAATAAGCTAGATGCAAGTAATTTATTAATCCTTCATCTGCAACCACATGTCTCCCTCTTGAAAAGTAACTCCTTCCTCACCAGCATGGCTTCTTAGATCCAGAACTCCCAGGATACTTGGAGATACTGGAAGGTCTGCAAGCACTTGGGCTGTAAAGAAAAAAAGAAAGATACAAAAAATCCAAGAGGTTGACTGATGGTTAATACATGTGTACATTCTGCACATGAAAATAAAGGAGAAAAAAACCACAAACCAGTGGATTTAGCCTTCTCACAGACCATCTCTTTTTGGGGCTAGTATTTCATGTCACCAGCATCTTTGCCAATGGATCTGATGATCATATTCCTTTTTTTTTTAAATTTCCTTAGTGCTCTCAGAAATAGCTATCAAATGAAATTACTTTGTAATTACATAGCAGGCTCATAAACTGCCCATAATGATAGTCCATTATCCATTGCTTTCAGAAGCATAGAGGTAACTTTGCCATGTCACTGTGCCCTGTTCAAGTACTTCACCCACGGTTGCTTGTACTTAGTTCATTGTCGTATGAAAAATGAGATTTCATTGTGATGAGCTTGGGGACTTCTATTAAATCAGACTCCCTGGTCACCTTGCACTTTACCATGGTAGGAAACAACTGTAGGTGAAACACAGTATTTTGCTCCATGGAACACTATATTCTTTCTGGGGCTACTAATTGCCAGACATGAGAGTCCAGCAGACCTGCAAGTCCTTCTCATGGGCATACAATCCAAAACCACTTATCTCAAGGACAGCAGGAACAGAAGCAGGCTACCCCATATATTTGCCTGATGGGATTACATAAAACCTGATGGGCTTAGTTCAGGAGCCTTCCACTGCCTGGATGAGGAAGAGTGAGAATAGGGCAGCAAACAACCTGTGGCTGAGGAGCAGTCTGGGGAAGTGACATCCTGATGTACCTGGGAGGGACATGGGGAGCTGGGGGTCCCTGCGCTAGTGGAGGTGGAAGGGGTGGGCAGGGGGGCTGCACAGCTGTGCTGCCTGCTCCTGCACATCTGGGCAGGGAGATGTGAGGGGCCCTGTGCTCACTTTTGGAAGCTGACTCAAATGAAAAACTTGCAGGAGACTGTGTGACTTCTCCCGCAAGAGGACGGAGGTCAGATGAAAATGGGGGAGAGAGGAAAGGGAAAAGACAGAGAGGCAGGTTTTCTCTGTCGACCCCCATCCTTCTACTTCTTGGTTTTCAATGCTTTTTCCTTAATTTCTGGGAAGGGTATATTTTAAAAAGGGGAAGGAAACCAAGAACAAAGATGAAAAGCAGAGTTTTCTTTGTTTTTTGAAAAGTTAAGAGAAGTGAAAGGTTACATTGTCTTTTTCTAAAATGGGAAAAAGGAATGTTTTCCTGAATTTGAAGTGCTTTCATAAAACAAAGTTTTGGTGAAGTTGAATTTCGCAAAGATGCTTTCGGACAAAAAATATTCCCAAGTTTTAACAGTAATCCCAACTTTCAACACCTATAGCTAACAGTCTCTCCACGTGAGCTGTGGCAAGGGGGACAAGAGCAGGGGAATTATTAACGAGCTGGACCCAGACATGGAACCCTTGCAAAACTTGCTCCCTGTTGCACAATATGCAACAACATGCTTGAATCAGAGAGGATACTGTGGGAGAGGGATGTTGATCTGTGGGCTGGATACCGAGTCCATTTCTCTGGCATGCAGCCATGTGCACAGCCACACAACCTGCCAGCAGCAGCATCTCCCTAAAACTAGAAGCACACTGCAACTCTGTCCTCTCCTCTCTGCTGTGGAGGGAGGGTCATTTGGTAATTTTTGGCTGCTCTACATGCAACAGAGAAGCAGGAATAGGTCCTGGTTGTTTCTTTTCTTCTAGTGCGGATAAAGCCTGCACTCTAGTGGATTGTCTCTATAGGAAAATGTAATCTATTTCTTGATTTGCAGGATATAAAGACTGGATTTCCAGAAACGCTGGGCTCAGGTCTAGCTCCACCTCTTGAGGACTATGAGGACAGGAAAGTTCAGTGCACAATGAGTGCTTTTTAAAGTATTGCTCCAACCCCAGGTTCTCCAGAGAACTTCAGAGGTTTTGGTTGTTCTAGTGTCCTCGGCTGTGCATTGGGGACTGATTAGGTGTAGATAGCTGTCCATATTTACACACAGAAAGACAGTTTTCCATTGATTCCTTGGCTAAGGAGTCTGAGGAGTATAATTCGTTCTAGCAGAAATATTACACATAATAGACTAGTTCTTTGGCTATCCTGGTTATGAATAGCTCCTCTCAAGTTCATGGAGTCTGTCTGATAAAAAACAGATGAGGATCTGGTCCACCATACTCATTGAAACATACCCCTGATTAGACCCAGGCAAATCACTCATGCTAAAATATTTGTGTGACACTTGCAATTTGCTTGTTATGCAGTTTGAAGTCTCCTTCTGGCAAATTTCCACACTGAAGTAGCAAGGCTGGCTCTTTAAGGGTCTCGTTTGAAACCAAGGATGTCAACGTAACTCTTTCTGTTGACTCCACAAGGCTTTGGAGCAAGTTCTAAGCCCCTTGCTTGTGGAGGGTTCATGCTTATTCTTAATGGTAAACATGTTAAGTTTAAAAAGCACTGAGGATACTAGGAAGTAAACATACTCTTTACTTTAGGCTTGTCCCTAAGTCTTTTGCCAAATCTGGGCTTAAAATATTTACTATTACAATAGGGAGCTGGAGACAGTCAAAATGAATTTGTTTTAAAATCTGAATGTTTGAGGAACCCTTGTTATACTGTCTCCTCAGCTCTTATTGCTGCCGAAAACCACAATGTCAGGCATGAATAACGGGGGCCACGAGCTAAGTGTAAGTATCTAGTAAGTATCATAAGAAATGTTTCCCTGTGTGCACTTAATTTCCATTAAAAAGTAAGCAGGAACAATACTGTTTCCAGAGTGTACAGGTCTCACTGACAGAGGTAACCCCAATTCCATCTTCCAACATTTCAACTCTGGTACCAGTAAAAGGCAGTCTCAACAACCAGTATCCTGTTTGTTTGTTTGTTTGTGAGTGTATACAATCACATACTTTCCCTCTGTGCATGATGGAAAGAGTTAGATGACTGTTTCTTTCCCCTAGCAGCTTTAAAGCCTGTCATACATCCTCAGCTAAATTAAATAGAGGGTGTCTCTCCATTCCTGTATATTTGATGAAAAGAGGCAGCCCGCAAGAAAGCAAAAAAGCTCTACTCATTCTCTCTTTAAGGGAAAAGGAGCAACTCAGTTTGCCCCCTGCCCCTCAGACAGAGGGGAGTCATCAACGAACAGTCATTCTGAGGACCCACATGCCCAGAAAAACTAAGCAGAGGTCACGTTTCATTCGTCAAGGATTCTTTGTCACCTGGAGTCTCATGAGTCTGTCTAACAAGGCTTATGCTTAGAGTTGGGGTTCCCTGCAGACAGGTTGTGCAAAATACCTGTCTTCCATGTAGATGTTAGTATTTCATACAGCATGAGCTGCACAGTAGTTCTGATAGAATTTAGGCAAAAAGTCAAAATGTGCAAAACAGAAATCACAGGAGGGAAAGAGAGGCTACTGGAGATTAGCTTCAGTGCTTATGAGCTACTTACTTCATATTGCCTCAGAATGTAGATTCTGCACCTGATAACAGCTGAAGGTTAAAACTTGAGACAAGTTGGACATGACTGGAAATACAAATACTAAAAATGAGGTCAACATGGGTTGCTGGAGATCATGCCACATGAACTATGCCAAGTGGGATTTCCCTTACAGTGCTCAAGGTTTTGAAACTGCTCTTATTTGAAAATTCTCTGCTGATATAGTAGAAAGTGTCAAATTCTTCCAAGCTCCAAGAACTCAATGGCTATTGAAAATTTACATTTGAGATGCCTACATCTTGCTTTATGATATACAAACAGCTGGATTGTGGCAACTCTAATAATTAAGATGACCAAAGGCTTTTGTATTTAAATTTGACAGATCTCTGCTAACAGTAACACTACCAAACCCATGGTACCTACTGTGAAAAAATGAAATTCTACCAGAAATGTAAATGAAGGCAGTGTTTAACAGATGAGATGCTGCACTGACTACTTATGTCATCCTCAGACTAAATACAGCAGCCTGTCTTTCTTAATGATCTGGCTTCTTCTATTCAACAGAATTTGAATGTTCGTTTGTTGTTGTAACCTGACCTCTCCAGTATTAATTTTCTCTTAGCTCCGTGGAGCTAGGGAGAACCTCAGAACTGTGCTGCTGACAAGCGCTACCGTGGTCACTGCAGGGAGCCAGGAATTCAAGGAGCAAAGTCGATGCAATCTGCTTGTAACTGGCTTGGTGCAATTTCCAGTTGCTTTATGCAAAGCCAGTCATTGTTTGCAATTCATCAACTACAAAAACAGGACTGAGAGGCACAGGCAGGTCAGTGTCCCAAACAAGATGGACTGTGTTTTAAATTAGAAGGTTTGAGCCCATTATCAGTCATGCTTCAGGTTGTCACTCAGCTGATAACAGAATCAGCCACCACTACACATTTGCTCAAACTTTGAATGACTGCCAGTTCCCATCAAGTAAATATAACTGTTTAAGCAACTCTCTAAGACTTTTTACCTGCATATTAATGTTTCATATCCTTGATCAAAACAGGTAATTAGAGATAATTTTTCCAAAGCTGGAAATACTCCTTTTCTTCTTCCTTCCATTCCTTGCTGCCAGCTAGATCCAGGTGATATTAAATGGCTTGCACATGCTGTATGTGGAAGCTACAGGTAGACTTCAGGTATGTGGATCAACTTGCCCTTTATCTTTATTCCAATGTTGTGACACAGTTTGATAATGCCATAAACTCTGGGATCTTTTGCTGGGTAATGATTCCCCATCAGAAACCAGTAAGTTTTCCAGTGACATTGTCAAGGATCCATCACTGGACCTATGGTATCTTCAAAAAGGAAATACTCCTCCAAGCCCTCTTGGAGGCTGGATGCCTGCCAGCTTTGGAGATTGGCTGGTATTATTGCTGAGCAGAAGAAGCACCAGGGTGCTGGCCCCTGACAACATGAGGCTGGCACATCTCGTGCAGTAATCGACAGCAGATGGGGGATACGCTGCGGCGGGCCCTTTGTGAGGCTGTCTGGAAGCTCTGCTCCAGCGCACGGCAAGGTTTGCATAAGGCAGGGCTGAACACTGTGTGTTAGGACTGCAAACACAGGGGCAAGCGGTGGAGGAGGGTATGTCCACTCTTGTATCAGTCCTGTTCCCAACAGACAGGCTGTAAGCACCAGTAGGCAGTCCATTACTTGCAGATGGGTATTTTCTGCAAATTAACAGAGACAAGTTCATGGATAATTCTGAACAGAGCCAAATCTTTAAAATTTTTTTTTTTTTTTGTAAAAATTATGTGCAAGTACTTCCCCCTCCACTGTCATAAACAAGAGAAAAATGAAACAGCTGACAAACCTTATTTTCTGTGTAAACCACTACAATTTTTGGTTTGGGTATTTCAGTTTTGCAACAAAACTTCAGCTTTTTTTTTTTTTTTTAATAATAAAATCAGAAAGAATTCCATTTCATTCAACAGCTGTTTTCTCTCAAGGAAAATTATGAGAAGTTTCCAGTCAGTTGTGGTGTTGGTGGAGGATACTATCCAGAAAACTAATGATGTGCATTAGGAATCCTTATTTATATAATTCCTTATAATTCTGCCCAAAATATCAGGTGAAACCATTGCGATCAGCATACTACGAGAAAAGGTTGCTGATCTCTGATCAATGCTTTTTGCCTTATTTGTATGAAAACTTTAAACATCACAGGGCAGTCTCTTCCCACCCATGCAAACAATACGGTGAGGATCTTATGTTGGCTGAGACGCTGATTTTTTCTGCAATAATTATAAAATGCTGTTATAATACAGATAAGTGTTTCTCAACATGGAGAAAACTTCCATCCAGCTGGAAAGAGATGTGCTGGTCTTGTTGGAGGTTATCTCCAAGCAATCCCATCTGATGAGGTGGGACTGCCTGTGAGGGGTGTTTTCTGGGCCCTAGTCTTGCACCATGAGGACCAGCTACTAATTTCCCTGAACACAAGCTCAGGGTCCCATTATGGCAGCAGGGAAGGACTGGAAATGGTGTTTTAGCATTTCTGACCTTTAACCTGCTTTTTGAGAGTTTTGCAATTTATTATACAGGGCATACAAACACACCACCACCAGTCTTCTGACTGTTGTTCCAGCTCTCAAAATGCTTGTTTTAAGCACAGAATAATTTCCCATCAGTCTTGGTTTTTTGGCAAATCTTGCCTCATTCTCTTCAAATCCCTTCCCAAAGAGCTAGCATAAAACCTATGCATGAGTACCATGCCACTTCTGTCTTTAAATGTAGCTTTTTATTAGTGGGGACTTAGGTGTCTTGTGGGTCTTCCCAGGTAGAAATGACTCCTGCAAACATGCAGTGGAGAGCAGGCTGTCTTTGGCAAACTGTCAAGTGGACACTTCACAGGTACACATGAGAAAATAAAGCAAAGGTCTAGAGATACCAAAGATTTTTTTTAAAGACATGACAGAAGCTGTATGTTCTGATGCCGCGGTAAAGCAAAAACCCCTCTTCTTCGAGTAAGAAAAGGACACATGCTTGGGCTCAGGGCTGAGCTCCCTGATGATGTCCATGCCAGTGGTCTGCAGGCAGGGGCTTAAACTCTCAGACTAAGAGATGGGAGGTGATGGTTACAGAGGTGACACTGTTGCTGTGACCATACTTTTTTCTTCTGCTGTTGCTGGTCTCCTGTCCAGGAAGAAATGCCCAGTAAAGTTACATACAAGTTACATAGTTAGAAGATATATACTTAGTTTATTGGTTACAGTCAGGGCCAACTGGAGAAAATCAGCAGCTCCCTAAAACAGCCCTTTACTTCCTCTGACTGCTCTCTCTGAACTGCACACAAGACACAGTTTGCAGTGGGGAAGGGAGGAGGGAGAAGAGGTAATCAGAAGCACATGTAGGCATTAACTACAGATTTGCTGAACCCTTTTGTAGGCAGTGGTTTCGGGAGACTGCCTGGCTAGAGGAGAGATGAGAAAAATGGCTCAGCATTGCTGAAGCTTAAGGACTTGCCCTCTTCCCACACACACAGTGGCGTGGTGTAATTTGCTACCAGGGCAGTGGCAAAGCCCAGCACCAGCCCTGGTCTGTGGCTTGGCATGGGGCACTGCTGGGAGAATGCCATATCATTTGTTTTTTGTGAAGAAACTGGCTCTGCTTATTGCTTTGCAACAGACTTGCAGAGTAGTTTTCAACCTGGCCTAATATGATATTTAGACTGGATTTACACTTTTATTTGTCTCATCACCTGCACAAAATAACCAAGGGCAGCAGTTAATCTGTGAGAGATCAAGAGAGTTAGTCAGAGTACCGCAACTGGTACAAAGCTCCTTCCCTCCCTTTGTTTTTAATTCTCATTTAGAAATACAATCTCTGGATGGAGATTGACTACCACCTTGTGCTGGCACAGAGCTTAACATAGCATGGCTTGGGTTTGCACTGGGGAAATGCAGTTTACACCTATGGTATAAACAAACATTGAGAACTTCTCCTTTTACTTCCAGAGTCAAGCAAAGGCAAGGCAAGTCTTTCCTTTCCCAGCCCTGCTAATGAGAAAACACCTGGACAGCCACTGGTGGCTTCCAATGGAAATGCTAAACACATCTCTCATACTCTTTCAGGAGAGGTATTCGAGGACTTTGTTCACCAGTAGGTATTTGGATACCAGTCTGCTAGCTATTTTGATACTGGTCCATCTGCTAAAGGAATATTTCTCCCAATTCCCTTGGTTTTTAATGTGGAACATCTGTGTCCTCTTTCCTGAAATAGTTTGTCTTTTTTTTCCTTAAAGTAAATTGATGAATGAAATGTCTGCTTTATTCTTGAGTTTGCTTTGCTGCTGTCCAAAAGTTTTGCAGACACCTTAGCACACACATAGCAAATAATCCCAGATTCTCACACATGCAAACATACACACAGGCTTATGCACACGCACACAAAATCACTACAATTCATTTCATCTGAACAGAATGTCTTGTCTTGGACTTCAGTTTCAACCAAATAACCTGATGAACTGTAGATTACCTGAGTCAGACAGCTTGTCTGACTGACTGCAAATAATTTTCCTGTTACTGAGAATGCCCTTGGGCCTCTGCGTCTTCTCATGGAAAAACTGTTTCCATCTGCATGAAAATGTTGATTTTTGACAGATTTCTCCTTTGGACACTGTCTAAAGAAGACTGGTGAGTATTTAGAGTATCCTGCATTCCTCGTCTAGCAGTAGTATACTTCCAAAAGTGTCAAGTTGAAAAGTCTTGGTCAAAATCTTTTAATTACAAAAAATAATCTTCTATACTTTCCTCCACTAAACTGAAGCCTGTGGTGAATAGCAAGGTTCAATGGAAAATAGTCCTCTGCTGATTTGTTAAGGCTTTGGGGCATGCTTTGAGGAGTTCTCTTAGCTGTTATTACAGGGGATATAAGACTGCCCATGAAAACAACAGGGAAAATGAGAGGCAGCTTAATCGTGTGCTGCTTTTATTTTCCTTCTGGCTGACCCATCAAACTTGGGAAACTACTCTGGAGTACTCAAGAAATGCAGGGTTAAACCAAGCAAACTAACTAGTGTTCTCCTTCCAGCTAAAGGAACAGTCCTTCTTGTCTCCTCTCAACCCTACCCAATCCTTGAGGATGAAGTCCTGATCATTAAATCAGGAGGTCTTCTTCTCTTTGTTAGCCTTTTTTTGTTTTTCCTCAGCAGGCAAATTTTACAAGTACAACTGCTTCACAGAATGAAATATCACACATCCTAGAAACATAAATAACATTCACATTTGTAAGTCCTGATAAGAAGCACTGTAAATGAAATTTTAACCAGATAACCAGTGTTTTGCTTTCCATTAATCCTTGAAGCACCTCCCTCTGGGATAGCTTTGGAATTGAAAATGCATTACTGCACATCTCATTAATACCACATGCTTTCCCTTAGTAAAAAGACCTTCTGTCCTACAAGCTTTTTGGCAGAAGGATCCAGGCTGGGCAGCTGTAGTAAAAGCAGCCCACGGGTTTCCCTCTGTCTGCCCTCAATAGCAATCCTGAAAGGCACTGAGAAGGGGATATTGCAGATGAGGTTGGATATATCAGGAGATAGTTTTATCACATGGGTTCACAAATAACCAAATATGTTCACCTGCAAAGATAATTATAAATAATTAGAATCTGTTTAATAGTAGAACCACTTGCTACAAAAGACAGTTCAGCAATTCATAGATTTTGAAGGTCACAGAGGATCAGATGATCATCTTTATTGGCTTTCAACATAATATCAACCATAGAGCTTGATGGACACTAACAGAAGACTAGTAAGTTGTTTTTGAGAAAAACAATATTTTCCAGGATTAAACCTACCTTGAAGACATATAAAAGGTATTGCACTAGTCTTCATTATTCATGCCTTCATTAAAACCTTGTAATCAAGGGCTTTTTTGTAGTTTTATTACATTTTAGCTTGCCATACCAGCTAGTCCCCACCCATGATTCACCAGTGCCTATGCAGATCTTGAAAAAAGCAGAGGAAACGCAGGAGGTTCCATAGACACTGAAATTAGAAGGGGCATTCAAACTGCTGTGCAGAGGAGTTATATGGCCCTTTTCATAATTTCCTGCACTAGTTTGGAACAGGTCCTGCAGACACACAGCTGGGCTGTATTTCAATAATTAAAGGAGTGAGGCACGATTAATCTTTACTGGTTCAAAAACTGATTCCCAGAGGCATTAGCTGCTTGTCTCTAAAAGCAATAGCTTTGCACACCAGAGTGCTGTGGGCATGAGGGTATGTGTGTGTCAACTCATTGTTCAACCCAGAGGCCAGACAGTCAGCAGGTTTCTGTCCAAAAAGTTCTCCTGAAGACAATGCCACGTTTGTCCCTGCACTCTCTTGTCTATTTTAAAATAAAAAGAGGATCTGATGCACAAAAAACGACCTTTTTTTCTAAACCCAAGCTACCTGGACTCTTCAACACAGGCTTACTGCTATCTGCCTAATGTTAACTTAAAGGGAGCATCATACATCGCATAGCAAAATGCTTTCTCCAATGTTATGTCAAGTTCTCAGCAACAAACTTCCTAATTAGTAAGTATTTCCTGTTAGATTCAAATAACCAGAAAGGTGGGCATTTGTAAAGCACATTTCAGGCATGGTATCCCACAGGCAGAGCAGATTTATAGAATCACAGAGTCATTAAGTTTGGAAAAGACCTCTAAGATCATCTAGTCCAACCATCAACCCAACACCACTGTGCCTACTAAACTATGTCTCGAAATGCCACATCTACATGTTTTTTGAACACCTCCAGGGATGGGGACTCCACCACCTCCCTGGGCAGTTCTAATGCTTGACCACTCTTTCAGTAAAGAAATTTTTCCTAGTATCCAATCTAAACCTCCCCTGATACAACTTGAGGCCATTTCCTCTCATCCTAAA